>JAMPIV010006860.1:0-275000 GCA_024509875.1 Oreohelix idahoensis
AGGCTGAACTGCCCATGGAGGACTTCTGGTGTCGTGTATTGTGGTTCGCACTATTGACCTGCCATTGAAACATCATTTTTTGATGATGCGTAGATGGCAGAGCGGATAGTGTGATTCGCTTGCATGGCTAGGCGGGGTTGTCGCACGGAAGGTCCAGTGTTCAAATCCTGGGTAAGCCACTCATGTCTGTTGTTTTTCTGTTGTCTGGTGTTCTCTTTCTTTATTTCCTGCGAGTGCCTGATAACATACCTTTATATTTGTTTCATATTAATTTACTGTTTACAGGCCTCAGGTTTCCCTCCCTTATTTGTAATAAATGTTTGTACAATACCAAACCTACCCACTATCCTGTCCTCACTGTTCTAGTCTACTATCATTTACTGGACACAGTATTAAGGTCCTAAGGGTCTTGTTGGATTCGGCCTATACTGCTTGATAGAAATACAACAGAAGTGATTGCGTCATTAATAGGCTGAACTGCCCATGGAGGACTTCTGGTGTCGTGTATTGTGGTTCGCACTATTGACCTGCCATTGAAACATCATTTTATGATGATGCGTAGATGGCAGAGCGGATAGTGTGATTCGCTTGCATGGCTAGGCGGGGTTGTCGCACGGAAGGTCCAGTGTTCAAATCCTGGGTAAGCCACTCATGTCTGTTGTTTTTCTGTTGTCTGGTGTTCTACTTCTTTATTTCCTGCGAGTGCCGGATAACATACCTTTATATTTGTTTCATATTAATTTACTGTTTACAGGCCTCAGGTTTCCCTCCCTTATTTGTAATAAATGTTTGTACAATACCAAACCTACCCACTATCCTGTTCTCACTGTTCTAGTCTACTATCATTTACTGGACACAGTATTAAGGTCCTAATGGTCTTGTTGGATTCGGCCTATACTGCTTGATAGAAATACAACAGAAGTGATTGCGTCATTAATAGGCTGAACTGCCCATGGAGGACTTCTGGTGTCGTGTATTGTGGTTCGCACTATTGACCTGCCATTGAAACATCATTTTATGATGATGCGTAGATGGCAGAGCTGATAGTGTGATTCGCTTGCATGGCTAGGCGGGGTTGTCGCACGGAAGGTCCAGTGTTCAAATCCTGGGTAAGCCACTCATGTCTGTTGTTTTTCTGTTGTCTGGTGTTCTACTTCTTTATTTCCTGCGAGTGCCTGATAACATACCTTATATTTGTTTCATATTAATTTACTGTTTACAGGCCTCAGGTTTCCCTCCCTTATTTGTAATAAATGTTTGTACAATACCAAACCTACCCACTATCCTGTTCTCACTGTTCTAGTCTACTATCATTACTGGACACAGTATTAAGGTCCTAAGGGTCTTGTTGGATTCGGCCTATACTGCTTGATAGAAATACAACAGAAGTGATTGCGTCATTAATAGGCTGAACTGCCCATGGAGGACTTCTGGTGTCGTGTATTGTGGTTCGCACTATTGACCTGCCATTGAAACATCATTTTATGATGATGCGTAGATGGCAGAGCGGATAGTGTGATTCGCTTGCATGGCTAGGCGGGGTTGTCGCACGGAAGGTCCAGTGTTCAAATCCTGGGTAAGCCACTCATGTCTGTTGTTTTTCTGTTGTCTGGTGTTCTACTTCTTTATTTCCTGCGAGTGCCTGATAACATACCTTATATTTGTTTCATATTAATTTACTGTTTACAGGCCTCAGGTTTCCCTCCCTTATTTGTAATAAATGTTTGTACAATACCAAACCTACCCACTATCCTGTTCTCACTGTTCTAGTCTACTATCATTTACTGGACACAGTATTAAGGTCCTAAGGTCTTGTTGGATTCGGCCTATACTGCTTGATAGAAATACAAAGGTTTCCCTCCCTTATTTGTAAAAGATGGTACAGTACCTTTTTTCCCAGCTAACAGCAACTATGAGGCAGACCACAGAGGTAAATGAGCAAAAAAGCGGCTGAGAACCCCTGGTGTTGAGCAGTGATTCTCAACATGGCCACAAGGGGACCATGCCATATTTCTAGGGGGTTAGGGGTGGGGAGCACAGTTGCTGTTACACAATTATGTCTGCATAGATTAATCATGTTTGTTAGCTGCTACAAATACTGTTTAGATTAACAAACAGTGCAGGTAGTAAAGTACCTTTTTCCAGCTAACAGCAACGATGAGGGGGCCCACAGAGGTAAATGAAGCTTAGAAGGGGGCCATGGGCAAACAAAAAATTGTGAAAACCCCTGCCCTAGAGACCTGGGCTGAGTGTTGGGACTAAAGTATGTGTTAGGTCTTAAGTGCTGTGGTAAATGTTGGGACTAAAGTATGTGTTAGGTCTTAAGTGCTGTGGTAAATGTTGGGACTAAAGTATGTGTTAGGTCTTAAGTGCTATGGTAAATGTTGGGACTAAAGTATGTGTTAGGTCTTAAGTGCTGTGGTAAATGTTGGGACTAAAGTATGTGTTAGGTCTTAAGTGCTGTGGTGAATGTTGGGACTAAAGTATGTGTTAGGTCTTAAGTGCTGTGGTGAATGTTGGGACTAATGTACGTGTTAGGTCTAAAGTGCTGTGGTGAATGTTGGGACTAATGTATGTGTTGGATGTTAGGTCTTAAATGATGTGATGAATTTTGGGACTAAAGTATGTGTTGGGTGTTAGGTCTTAAGTGATGTGGTGAATGTTGGGACTAAAGTATGTGTTGGGTGCTAGATCTTAAGTGCTGTGGTAAATGTTGAGACTAAAGTATGTGTTGGGTATTAGGTCTTAAGTACTGTGGTGAATGGTGGGACTAAAGTATTTGTTGGGTGTTAGGTCTTAAGGTCGGCGTCTGTGGCCTAATGGATATGACCGCAGTTTCATAATCCAGATATACCAGGTTCGAAACCTGCTGCAGGCGGTTTGGTAGCAGATCGCTTTGTGTGGATTTTTAACAATGGTATAAGCGCCGTACCGTTCAGAAAGCAATGGCAAACTACTGAATGAAAAAAATTGCCTAGAAAAATTACAAACAGCCAATAAAAGCTGGGGTTGATTGCCACGTCCTGTAAAGGATAAGCAACTAACTTTTTTTAGGTCTTAAGAGCCAAGTGGTGAATGTTAAAAGGAGAGAATACTGGTGAGCATTAGGGACTAACGAGCTGTGGTGAGTGTTGGAACAAGACAACAGTAGTCAATGTTGAGGCTAAACAGTTATGGTGAGTGTTGTGTTTGGAAAGTAAGAGCTGTTGTGAGTGTTGGAATTAAAGAGCTGTGGGTTGGGTAATGTTGGAAAGCGAGAAATCTGGTGAGTGTTAGAACTAAAGAGCTGTGGAGAATGTCGGAAAGCAAGAATACTCGTGAGTGTTGGAACTAAAGAGATGTGGAGAATGTTGGAAAACGAGAACTCTGGTGAGTGTTGGAAAGTGAGAACTCTGGTGAGTGTTAGAACTAAAGAGCTGTGGAGAATGTTGGAAAACGAGAACTCCAATGAGTGTTGGAATTAAAGAGCTGTGGAGAATGTTGGAAAACGAGAACTCTGGTGAGTGTTGGAACTAAAGAGCTGTGAGAATATTGGAAAACGAGAACTCTGGTGAGTTTTGGAACTAAAGAACTGTGGAGAATGTTGGAAAGCGAGAACTCTGGTGAGTGTTGGAACTAAAGAGTTGTGGAGAATGTTGAAAAGCGAGAACTCTGATGAGTGTAGGAACTAAAGAGCTGAGGTGAATGTTGTGAGGAAACAGCAGTGGTGAGTGTCATCGATAAAGTTTTAAAGTGACAGTAGGGAATAAAGGACTTTGGTGAATGTTATGAATATAGACCTTTGAACGTTGAGAGTATAGAATTGTAGTGAGTTTTAGGAAGAAAAAAGTGATGTGAGTGTTGGGACTAGAAAACGGTGATTAGTGTTGTGAATGGAGAGGTGATGTGTGTATTTGGGCTAGAGAACTCTCGTGGGTGTTCTCCCTTTCTCCCTTTTCCATTTTCGCTTGTTTGTTCCTTGCGAAGGCCTTGTAGCCGCAACATATGCAGTTCTCTTTGTTGTTTGTCCTAAAAAGACACATCCCATGTTTTAACTGGCGCCCGACAAGGAATAATTAATTGTGTATTTACCGAGTGTTTATGAGGAGACAAAGAAAGGATATGTCTACTGCTTCCACATGCATGTCGTATGGGGTGACTAACATGTTGTTCACGGAAAGGGGGGGGGGCGGCGGGGAATAGCATCCTCATCATGTTAAACATATTACTGCAGAAACTACTACTGCAAAAGCACAGCAATGCTTTTGTACAAGGATACCAGCTGCCATGGTGGCTCCAAGCCCCAAAAATGAGAAATGATAGTCAACAGAGTGTGATGTGTACATGAAGTCAACAGAGGCTCATGTGATGTGTACATGAAGTCAACAGAGGCTCATGTGATGTGTACATGAAGTCAACAGAGGCTCATGTGATGTGTACATGAAGTGAAGAAGTAGTGGTGTTTTGGAACTTCTACTGTCACGAGATGAAAAAAAAAATGTCGAGAAATATAGACCGCTACTATAAAATAAGGTTGTACTGTAGCACGTGAGGTGTTTCCTCACAGCAATGTCACTTAAATGTTAGAGAAGCCGACGTAGACGGGAGAACACATGGAGACAGAAATGAAAGTGATGAGGAAGGCATGGAAAGAACTTGAGCTGATGGCACGTGACAAGACTTGATACATGTTTGTTAAAGACAAATGCTCCTGGGGGAACTGAAGAGAATAATTACAACTCAATATTCGCAGGTTGGTTTTTTTAAGCGTAGAATCTGTATTACACATTCAAGCTGATTTAGTAAAGACTGAGACATATTACAAAGGTTTGTGACAATATTGCGAAGGTTTGTGACAATATTACAAAGGTTTGTGACAATATTACGAAGGTTTGTGACAATATTACGAAGGTTTGTGACAAAACGTAGTTTACATTCAAGCTGATTTAGTGAAAACTGAAGAATATAACAAAGGATTGGGACAAAACGTAGTTTACATTCAAGCTGATTTACGTTGAGGCATATTACAAAGGTTTGTGACAAAACATAGCTGCCGAATTGACACAGATAGTTTAACGAATACTTGAGTCTTGTCGTCTGGGGTGGTGTTGTGTATCTTCAGAAGGATGTTGGTGACGTTTTTAGATTACCTTGGCAACGCTTAGAAGATCACTCCTTTTAGAAAGATTGCCAGCAGCCATAATTATCACCTTGGTAATAAACGCCTGAGGGTCTGTGTCTGCTCCCAGGGCAAGGATGTCAGCTGGAAGCGGGGTGCCGTTAACGACAGAAGCTACGAATCTGTCAAGTATGTCTTGAATGTTCTGGGTTTTATCGATGAGGTTGTCCTTCTTGGTGGCTTTGTCCTGTGTTTGATTAAGTTCCTCGAGCAAGACAATGATGCTTTGCAGTTTGTTAAACAAGACATCCACATATTTCTGCGACGACGCGGAGGGATCCTGGGCAGCAGTGCCTGTGAACTTGCTAACGATTTCTTGGACTAGGTTGAAGGTGTCAAGCACAGTTATCTCCCCCTTCGAGATGATGTCAGATAGTGACCGTTCCTTTGTAGGTACGACAGCCGCTGTTGTGACGGCAGCAAGGAAGAAGCTTAGAAATACAGCCTTCATTTTGGACTCTAAGAATACATAGAAATAAAGTTAGTTTCGTATTTGTTAACAAACAGATGTAACAAAATCAGTGGATTGGTGGAGTAGCCAGATAATCAGCACCATCTTTCTTTTGCTTTCCTTACGGACCATCGTACTTTACCTCCTTACAGGAAACCTGCGGCACAGCTTTTCATGTGATCACGCATTGGTGGTTATAGTAGCATTTTGTGTTACACAATGAAGTTCCTAGCCTCGCATACAACACGGCTTAGTTACCCCTACCGACATGCCTCAGCCAGCGATGGGTTTATTCCGTCTTCATCTCCTGAGAAGACTCCGGAAATGACGTAGGATAACAAGAAAGTAATATTCATTAATTACTTTTGCGGGATTTAAGAACACGAATAGACCGCAGTAAGACTGCAATAAACGGCGGGAATAGATGCACATTGTAATACATCTTACGAGGGCGAAGGACATCGAAACATGCCAAAGTTACGGCCTCAAGGCCTTCGTCAGGGACGATGACCATAAGTCATGATCAGTTTGACTACAACGTTCCAATGAAGTTGAAATGGAATGGTCATGAATGCAATGAGGACAGGAGAATTAGTGACGTCACCAGGACATGCAGCAGAAAGATCACACCGTGATTTATTCCCGTCATAAGGGAGCCGCGCTAGCGTAGTGGTTACAACACCGCTCTGGCGACCGGGTGATACAGGATCAAACCCGGGCGACGGCATTTGAGGATTTTTCGTCGACCGGGATTTGGACTGGATTAACTCGAGACCTGGCGAGGACATTTGAAGGAGTGTCGTCGACCAGGGACTGGCGGCTCCTGAGCCGACCCAGCTGCAATGGGTACCTCCGAAATCAGCGAGTATTTGCCTGAATGGCGAGGGACACCTGTCTCTGTACAAGAAATAAAGGGATACTCACGTAAAATCAATGTCAGGTTAGACATAAATAATAACCTGAGATTTCGCCTCGAGTATTAGCGGGCGTACGCAAAATTAAAAAAAAAAAAAAAAAAAAAAAAAAAAATTCCCGTCATTTCTTGGCTGGTTTCTTGCTTGTATATCCCAAGTGTCCTACCCTGTGTATCCTAACCATCCTACCTCGTATATCCTAAATATCCTACCTCGTATATCCTAACTATCCGAACCTCGTATATCCTAACTATCCGAACCACGCATATCCATCAGAGGTTGAACATATTTTTTGCTTCATAAATAAAAAAAGAATAATACAGTGCGTATATAAATTAATGTATGTGAATATTAATGACCCCCATCTCGGTTACGGTCGGCGTTGTACTATACTTCAATGTTCTTCATATTTGGACACGCGCCCTAATATAGCCGAAGGATCTTGTTTCTAGGTTCAAATATGCGTGCCTCACCAAAATTAAACAAAACCACTGTATTACAAATATACATATATGGGAACATCATAATACTTGTAATAGCTACTTGTTGTCAGCTGATAAATGAAAGTCTACAAAATACAGTGACAAAAGAATATCAAGTAACAAGCAAAATATGGCACGTTGCTGCTAGAGTAAGTGTCAAGATTAGGTCTACATGACAAGATGTCCCGGGGATTAGGTCTACATGACAAGATGTCCCGTGTAGGTCCCGGGGATTAGGTCTACATGACAAGATGTCCCGTGTAGGTCCCGGGGGGGGGGGGGGAAGGGTCTCTGAAGAGACAAAGAAAGAACAAGGCCACCACACCCTCAGGCATGTCGTACAAGACAACCAAGATGAGGTTGGGCATGGGGCTGGCAACCTGACCTTGCAAAACAAATTGCCACATAAACTACCTCTGCAAGAGCACGTGACAAACTGCCGTGGTGACGTCATGCTAGTAAGGAATGTCAAGGACATGGTGACGACATAAAAAGATTAACTGAATGTGTGCCGCGGTAGAACTGGAGTTGGTGTTGAGTTCGCACCCAAATAAAGACAAATAACGTACAGCTGAAGATATCAATCGTTGTCATAGCAACATGTTAACAGTTTAATGCATTCGTAAAAATGCCACCAGACCTAAAGGTCTTTTGTATTTGGACATGCGCCCTAATATAACCGACTAGGTTAAACGGGACGCGCATCGCCAAAACGAGGCAAAATTTTATTTAACAAAAAAATAAAATAAAATAACAAATTAATGCATTCGTGAGCAGAAAATATGGCGTGTCTAAAACAAGCTTAGTAAAACTCATACATACAAAAACTATTCCATTTGATGGTCACAGAACTTTTAATACAATAACCAGGCTTACCGCGTGACACGTGATCTAAGACAAGATCTAAGAGGTCCAGGAAATCTAATGTGCAGTGTGAGGAAGGGACATATATTTATCGCTGTCTTATGGCTACCTTTTTTATGTTTAATCTTCTTTTAATTTTTCTAGCACGACTTCTAATCTTTGAAAATAAATTATAATTTATAAAGAAAAAGAAAAATTTAGAAATAAAAAAGTTCACGATTAGGCACTTTTAAATGAAATAAGTCACGAAGTTATGTGTGCTGATAGCAAGCATTGCTACTTGTTGTAAGCCAAGGCTTTTGTATTACTAGGGCTATGACAATGTATATACAGTATATGTATGTAGGCCTATATACTTGTTATGATGTGGCCTCCTCATTACTGTCATCGTTGGTTACCATACCGATGTACGTTAACCATTATGTTTTTATATTTCCTACGGCCTCTGGCGTCGTAAACCAGTTGTGTTTTCTGACTGAGTTAAATTTATAAGTTGTTTCAATGTTGACAAACTTTTCTCTATTCGAGTGACCACTTTGTTCATACGAGTTTTTACGAGATTATCACCACATACTTCCATTTAGGGTCCTTTCATTTTAATTTTTTTTAAAATCTAGTTAACTTTGTTCTCGATTTTGTTTCTCTTCTGTTTTGGTTATATGTCCCTGAGGATGGCATTGTGACCGTAACGTAGGTAATTCTGTTTGTGCGTTGTTCTAGTAAGTTGTATAACTTATTTTCGTTCTCTCCACTATTCAAACTTGTCTCAAGACTTAACAAAGAACTGTAACTCTGTATCTTATCTTGTCGAATAGTTGCGGATTGTCTTCCGTTTCTTTGAGTAATTTCACGTTTGATTTTCTGACTATGTAAGATTCATCATCATCATCCTCAGGATTTCTTTTCTCGCTTCTTTTGTTTCATGGGGCCGCGACTGCAAATGGCCCCCTTACAGAAGCTTGCACCAAAGCATTCACATGCTATGTGCTCTGGTAGTGATGGTCTTTGTAGCAAATATTTGACGTGATGGTTTTGTCAACATTATGGACAAGCTCATTTTACTTGCCTTTTACGACATGCTTATTGAGCAATAGGCATATTTTTATTTTTATCTGATCAGAGACCGCCGGTAAGCCCCGCCCACCACAACCAGTTTGATCAGAATTTTTTTTATAGCTGTTCCTTTCTATTGTTTCTTGACCTCACTTATCGTGAAGATTAGGAGACAGGAACATTCAGCTACCTATCATAAAGGAGACAGGAACATTCAGCTACCTATCATAAAGGAGACCGGAACATTCAGCTACCTATCATAAAGGAGACAGGAACATTCAGCTACCTATCATAAAGGAGACAGGAACATTCAGCTACCTATCATAAAGGAGACAGGAACATTCAGCTACCTATCATAAAGGAGACAGGAACATTCAGCCACCTATCATAAAGACAGCATGAAATACAAGTAAATATTTAGCTCTCAGAAGATAAACAACACACAAACCAGCTAAATCTGTCACAGGATGTAGGAAAATAGCTCTTTACAGGTGGTCTACACCTTTGAGGCCCATTTTTTAAGAAATGTCCCACTTATCTGTCTCGAGCCACATTTTCACAAAGTACTGAAAGTATAAGATAAAGACATACACAGTGGCATGTTTCAATATGACGTTTACAAGTACAAGCTGTGGCTTTATTATGGCATGAGGCACATAACATATGTGTTATATGCTTCCGTCAGGTATTATGAATTTTATTTTACGAATTATATTTAATTAACAGACCTAAAACATTTTGAAGTGACTACATTTGTCTAAACGTGAGAAACGTAATCACAATTGTAGTTACAGCAAAAAGGTTTTTGACGGTTTTACTCAGCCAGATAAGAGCCTGTGAACTAACAGGCGCACAACAGCCAGAATAAAAGTCAGAATGACTGAATTTCTTATCTTTATAGGTCTAAATTTTATCTATTGTTTCGTTTCCTTGGGGAACATTTGTTACATTATATACTGGCGCACTGCCTTGAATACATAACAAGACCATGAAGTATTTTATATTTGGGCATGCTCCCGAATATAACCGAAGGACTAGGTTGAACGGATCGCGCCTTCCCAGAACGAGGCAAAATCTTATGGATTGTCCAATTATGACGTCACGCAATATTTTAGCTATTTTAACACCCCCCCCCCCCCTTTGTGGTTCAAAATTTTTTTTTAATACTGAAAAGATAGAATGTAATCAAATATAAATTAGTTATGTAAATTTATACCTAGTACAGACAAAATTACAATCTTGTATGTAAAATAGTGTTTAATTAATCATGTTTTTATTAATACTGCTTAGCTGGTTACAACTGGCTGAATTTACTAAAAATATCGCTCATTTTGGATTAATTTAATTTCAAGCAAAGCAAAATCAATTAAATGTAAAGTAAATAAATGAATAACTGCGATAGTAAAGTTGTATAATAATAAATTCTTTAAGCACCAAACACGGAGCATAAGGCAGAAACCAGTGCTCTCCAGGTTGTTCGTTGTGACGCCACTCCTCTTAGCTCTTGCACATTATTTAGGCCCAACGTTCTTCCTTCTCTTATTATTGTTCTTCTGAGTGTTTCTTTTGGTCTTCCTTTTTTCCTCTTACCCTCAGGAACCCAAGTGAGCGCCTGTAGTGGTATTCTGTTGTTTTGCATTCGTAGGACATGACCGATATATGACCATCGTCTTTTCCTTATATAGTTGGAGACATATTTCTGCCTAGAGTCTTCTCTTATTTGTCGATTAGTCTTGAATTCTTTCCAACTGATGTTCATGAGTTTTCTAAGACATTTGTTCTCGAATGTATTCAGCTTTTTCTCCAATGATTTTGTTATTTTCCAACTCTCACAACCGTATGTTAACACTGAGATAACATTTGAATTAAACAGACGAAGCTTGTATACGAGTATATTAATGTTAAACTTGAGAACAAATCCACAAAAATTAAAGTGTTAAAAAAATGAAGTCGTTATCAGTGAATAATTTCTCTTCATTGTCATTATTCCACGGCAAAGTAAGATACATCACCACTGATCCACGGCAAAGTAAGATACACCACCATTAATCCACGACAAAGTAAGATACACCTCCACTGATCCACGGCAAAGTAAGATACACCACCACTAATCCACGGCAAAGTAAGATACACCACCACTGATCCACGGCAAAGTAAGATACACCACCACTGATCCACGACAAAGTAAGATACACCACCACTGATCCACGGCAAAGTAAGATACACCACCACTAATCCACGGCAAAGTAAGATACACCACCACTGATCCACGGCAAAGTAAGATACACCACCACTAATCCACGGCAAAGTAAGATACACCACCACTAATCCACGGCAAAGTAAGATACACCACCACTGATCCACGACAAAGTAAGATACACCACCTCTGATCCACGACAAAGTAAGATACACCACCTCTGATCCACGACAAAGTAAGATACAACACCTCTGATCCACGACAAAGTAACATTTACCACCACTGATCCACGACAAAGTAACATTTACCACCACTGATCCACGACAAAGTAAGATACACCACCTCTGATCCACGACAAAGTAAGATACACCACCACTAATCCACGACAAAGTCAGATACACCAACTCTGATCTACGACAAAGTAAGATACACCACCACTGATCCACGACAAAGTAAGATACACCACCACTGATCCACGACAAAGTAAGATACATCACCTCTGATCCACGACAAAGTAAGATACACCACCTCTGATCCACGACAAAGTAAGATACATGTTGAGAGTCAGTTTGTTGTAAGTTAGGAATGTGACCTTTTTTATATTTCTTTTTTATATTTGTGGTCTAAGGGAGTTAACCAGTTGTAATATTTTCGGGAATAAGTTAGATTTAGTTGTTATCTCCCTTTGGGCTTGCTATTGTCTAGCTATATGCCCATATAAGGTTCTGTTCGTAGATTTTTTTAGAACAGTCCCAGTACGTTCCAGTTTGTGAACTAAACTCAAGTCACGCGATGATCCGCGCATGCGCCAAGGTTTTGGCGGGTCCGGGGGACTGCTTGGTTAAGGCAGTCTGGCTCGGCGGTTTGAGCGGAGAAGGTGTCCCGCCATGTTTTTCTGGCAGTGTAAAAGGGGATCAGAGTTCTTAGTGTATTAAATATGTTTAAGATTCCCCTTGATTGTGATTCTGGCATAGTTCGGTAAAGCCTAGGAAATGGCCAGTGTTTCTTGTGTGTTTGTTTCCTGGAGTGCAGAGCAGGTAACAATACTTTTGAAGCTATTTGTTGTAGCTATGAACTTTACATTTTGAGGTGACTTACTTCCGGTGCGGGAGGTAGAGATAGGGAAGATTAACAGATTAACATCATTTATATAAGGAAGCCCGCCAAGTATGCGGCCTGTTTTTTGCCAGAGATATACCTGACTAGTTTGGTCAGAAGTGATACAGAAAATTAACATTATTTATATAAGAAAGCCCGCCATTTATGCGGCCTGTTTTTGCCAGAGATATACCTGACTAGTTTGGTCAGAAGTGATACAGAAGATTAACATTATTTATATAAGGAAGCCCGCCATGTATGCGGCCTATTTTTGCCAGAGATATACCTGACTAGTTTGGTCAGAAGTGATACAGAAGATTAACATTATTTATATAAGGAAGCCCGCCATTTATGCGGCCTTTTTTGCCAGAGATAAACCTGACTAGTTTGGTCAGATGTGATACAGAAGATTAACATTATTTATATAAGAAAGCCCGCCATCTATGCGGCCTATTTTTGCCAGAGATATACCTGACTAGTTTGGTCAGAGGTGATAAAGAAGTCATAGAGATATTATTTACACTGCACTACTTGCAGCTCGTTGAAGAGAAGTCACAGAGATATTATTTACCCTACACTACTTGGTAGTAGATCAATGTTACTTACATGAAGTGCAATCTTGTGCTATTGACAGTGTGTCTTGAATGTGATGATGTCCTTGTTACTGTGGTAATAAACTGTGAATAACAGTACCACAGTCGTTGCAACCTTTCCTGACTTATATACGTGGATTGGTGTGCGTGTTAGCATGGCTGTACTCTCGAATTTCACATCCTTCTACAGCTAACCATATCGTTCTCCAAATATAATAATTAAAAAAACTTCATCAGTACTGGCCAGTATCGTCGACGTCTACAGTGATGGCCAGTATGGACTATGGTCTAGAAACGTACTTCTACATTTTTTGGTGTGGATGTAAATTTAGATTGTCATGTACGTTGTTATATTAATATGGTATTCATTTATATTATACATGTGATTACCATGTCTTAATTTTGTCTTCTTCATGCTTAGACATTGCTTCCTTTCATCTTTTCTCTTTCCTTTTGTATCCCCATCTTGTCTCTGTTCACTTGTCACTAATCTACTTTTCTTATGTTATCTTGTCGTCCTATCCGCATTCCTCTTGTATTTATGATTTTTTATGGACTATACTTATATGTAGATATGTGTATGCTACTGCCCTCATTTGTTCGATGTATTTAAAAAAATGTTATCATTTTTTTCCCGGGGGGGGGCGGGGGTGGGTGGGGGGGGGGGGGGGGGGGGGGGGGTGGGGGGGGTGGTGGTGCGCGGGTGCGGTAAACTGTTAAGAGTCAGTTTGTTGTAAGTTAGGAATGTGACCTTTTTTATATTTCTTTTTTATATTTGTGTTCTAAGGGAGTTAACCAGTTGTAATATTTTCGGGAATAAGTTAGATTTAGTTGTTATCTCCCTTTGGGCTTGCTATTGTCTAGCTATATGCCCATATAAGGTTCTGTTCGTAGATTTTCTTAGAACAGTCCCAGTACGTTCCAGTTTGTGAACTAAACTCATGTCACGCGATGATTCGCGCATGCACCAAGGTTTTGGCGAGTCCGGAAGACTACTTCGTTGGAGTCAGTCTGGCTGGGCGGTTTGAGCGGAGAAGGTGTCCCGCCATGTTTTTCTGGCAGAGTAAAAGGGGATCAAAGTTCTTTGTGTATTAAATATGTTTAAGATTCCCCTTGATTGTGATTCTGGCATAGTTCGGTAAAGCCTAGGAAATGGCCAGTGTTTCTTGTGTGTTTGATTCCTGGAGTGCAGAGCAGGTAATAATACTTTTGAAGCTATTCATTGTAGCTAAGAACTTTACATTTTGAGGTGACTTACTCCCGGTGCGGGAAGTAGTGATCAGGAAGATTAACATTATTTATATAAGGAAGCCCGCCATCTATGCGGCCTATTTTTGCCAGAGATATACCTGACTAGTTTGGTCAGATGTGATGCAGAAGATTAACATTATTTATATAAGGAAGCCCGCCATGTATGCGGCCTGTTTTGTTAGAGATATACTTGGCTAGTTTGGTCAGAGGTGATAAAGAAGTCATAGAGATATTATTTATACTGCACTACTTGCAGCTCGTTGAAGAGAAGTCACAGAGATATTATTTACCCTACCCTACTTGGTAGTAGATCAATGTTACTTACATGAAGTGCAATCTTGTGCTATTGACAGTGTGTCTTGAATGTGATGATGTCCTTGTTACTGTGGTAATAAACTGTGAATAACCGTACCACAGTCGTTACAACCTTTCCTGATTTATATACGTGGATTGGTTTGTGTGTTATCATGGCTGTACTCTCGAATTTCACATCCTTCTACAGCTAACCATATCGTTCTCCAAATATAATAATTAAAAACTTCACCAGCACTGGCCAGTATCATCGACGTCTACAGTGATGGCCAGTATGGCCTATGGACAACAAACGTAAAGAAAGTAGCAGAATTTAACAGTGTAAATAAGACTGCTACAGTAATAATAGCCGCCATAGATATCAATATAACGGTAGATCTCCAAATAATGGATCGTACCGCCAGGCTAACTCTGCTCAACAAGAACCTCAGGTTGTGAATGATCAAGGTAATGATAATAATGGTGTCTCTAATGCTATTGTTTGCTCTGTTTTCTACTTCGAGAGGGCATCTCAATGCCCGCAATGCACAACTTTGTTCAAACCTACTGCTTTAACTACCTTGAGTTGCGGTCATCCTCTACCCCCTCTTCCTGCCGCAGCCGCGCATGACGGAAGAGGGTCTTTTACTCTACATAAGGGGTTTGTGAATAATAATCCAGTCTCAGTTCTTTTTTATTCTGGATGCGCAACTGTTGGAATTAGACAGTCTCTAGTTCATCCATCCTGTGCAACAGGTAATATGGTGAAATGTGTGACATTCGGTGGGACAGTTGAGACTTTTCCGACTGCCATAGTCCACATTGCAACACCATTTTTCACTGGTTATATACACGCATGTTTGCTCAGAGCACCTGTCGCTGACCTTACTGTCGGACAGATACATGGTGTAAAGGTTTGTACGCCGGTACAAATTGCTGATTGGGAACGGCAACATAGCCTTACTACTTCTACCGTAGGGACTATGCCAAAAACTTCTCAAGAGATGCAATCTGCTAATTTGGTGAAATCTTGCAGTATTGATGATACAACTGTCCATCATACTAATGGTAGAGCTTCTTTTAGC
Organism: Oreohelix idahoensis; assembly: GCA_024509875.1. Lineage (NCBI taxonomy): Eukaryota > Metazoa > Mollusca > Gastropoda > Stylommatophora > Oreohelicidae > Oreohelix > Oreohelix idahoensis. The sequence continues at coordinate 15,438 of JAMPIV010006860.1, forward strand.
CCAGTTCGACATACCTCAGTACGTCGCAAATCTAACTTTGATTCTTCTTTATCTACTATAGCAGAAGAAGATCCTTTGATTTTGTCTGATACAGACACTAACGTCTTCACTACGACTGAATCCACATCCAGTCATGTTGATTGCAACTTCTTTACTGCAATTACTAGCGTTTCCTTTGCCACATGTACAAACTTAATTGTTAGTACATACCTATACCTTATGAGTTTCTTTACTTTTCTTGCTGGGCCGGTTAGCTCTGTATCTTCGTCTTTTACGACTTTTTATCGTACTTACTGCTTTTCTTTTAAACTTCGACGTAGGTCTACGTTTACTGCTGTCGGTTTTTGCATCTTTATTGTATGCTTCTTGCTTTCTTCCTTGACCAGTACACGGGCTATGACTTCATTTCAGCCTGTGAGATATACGCATTGGTCAACTGCATTTACTTTGTCTTGCAAAAAAATCTCAGATGGTTAACCATCATGACGCTCTTAGTCATAATTATCATCTTCTAGATTTGCCTTTTGACGTGGGTATCATGTGTATACTCACGACTATTCTCTACATCATTATACACTGTTATACATTAACACTCCGATAGTACATTTGCTTAACCTTATTTAAATTCATGATTGTAAATTGATTGATTTACTTTCTCTGTTACCGTCCCTGGTGTAACGGAGGAAGGTTTGATTGTCACCATATAAGGGCCGGTGGTTTACATGGCCACATTTAATAGATAGAAATGTAGGATTGACTATTGTATATTTTATAATCCTACGGTTATCAAACAGAGATTCTCATTTGTATTGTTTCACAACGTAAACTTGTTGATGTGACTTGACGCTGTTATATGGAGTGTCTCATCAGTTTTCCAGTTATTTCAACATTTGACGTCCCTGTTTTCCATTGGACTTTGGACGCTTCTTTAGACGTGTGTGCTACCCTCTGGAGTACAGAATGGTTGCGGACTTCGGAAGTCATCTCCAGATAGTTTATATTGCTGTACTTTAGTATACGACATCATGCTAAAAGATATTACATTATGATATCATATAACCTTTTGTTGATAATAAATCGGTGTCAATATATTGCTGTAGATTACGATGTTAAAAGTATAATATGTTTATGACATCTCTATTTTTTGTAACTTATCATTGCGAGATATTTTTTGTATTTGTTGGGATATGTAGTCATGTGAATGAAATTTTTTCTAGCATTGTAATGTTGCGTTTGTACCCAGCACTTTATTGTGCGATTATGGTAACGCCTCTTTTATATAAGGTGTGTATTCTGAGAAAATATTTTCTCTTACGTTGTGAGATAATTTTTTGTTCTCACCAGTCGCTCCATTGTGCGTCAGTATAGTCTGACATTATGGCGTTATATATTTGGATGCCCTTCACTAGCGCATCATGTATGCGTTATGAGCTTGTTGTATCATGCTCATTATTATTTTTTGGTGTGGATGTAAATTTAGATTGTCATGTACGTTGTTATATTATTATGATAATCATTTATATTATACATTTGATTACCATGTCTTAATTTTGTCTCCTTCATGCTTAGGCATTGCTTCCTTTCATCTTTTTTCTTTCCTTTTGTATCCCCATCTTGTCTTTGTTCACTTGTCTCTAATCTACTTTTCTTATGTTATCTTGTCGTCCTATCTGCATTCCTCTTGTATTTATGATTTTTTATAGACTATACTTATATGTAGATATTTGTATGCTACCGCCCTCATTTGTTCGATGTATTTTTCCAACCAAAAAAAAAGTTACCATTTTTTTCCCCGGGGGGTGCGGTAATCTGTTAAGAGTCAGTTTGTTGTAAGTTAGAAATGTGACCTTTTGTATATTTCTTTTTTATATTTGTGGTCTAAGGGAGTTTACCAGTTGTAATATTTTCGGGAATAAGTTAGATTTAGTTGTTATCTCCCTTTGGGCTGGCTATTGTCTAGCTATTTGCCCATATAAGGTTCTGTTCGTAGATTTTCCTAGAACAGTCCCCTGATCGGTCCAGTTATGAACTGAACATATGTCACGCGATGATTCGCGCATGCGCCAAGGTTTTGGCGGGTCCGGAAGATGGCTTCGTTTGAGACAGTCTGGCTGGCGGTTTGAGCGGAGAAGGTGTCCCGCCATGTTTTTCTGGCAGTGTAAAAGGGGATCAGAGTTCTTTGTGTATTAAATATGTTTAAGATTCCCCTTGATTGTGATTCTGGCATAGTTCGGTAAAGCCTAGGAAAGGCCAGTGTTTCTTGTGTGTTTGTTTCCTGGAGTGCAGAGCAGGTAACAATACTTTTGAAGCTATTTGTGGTAGCTACGAACTTTACATTTTGAGGTGACTTACTCCCGGTGCGGGAAGTAGAGATAAAGAAGATTAACATTATTTATATAAGGAAGCCCGCAATCTATGCAGCCTATTTTTGCCAGAGATATACCTGACTAGTTTGGTCAGATGTGATGAAGAAGATTAACATTATTTATATAAGGAAGCCCGCCATCTATGCGGCCTATTTTTGCCAGAGATATACCTGACTAGTTTGGGCAGATGTGATGCAGAAGATTAACATTATTTATATAAGGAAGCCCGCCATTAATGCGGCCTATTTTTGCCAGAGATATAACTGACTAGTTTGGTCAGATGTGATGCAGAAGATTAACATTATTTATATAAGGAAGCCCGCCATGTATGCGGCCTGTTTTGTTAGAGATATACTTGGCTAGTTTGGTCAGAGGTGATAAAGAAGTCATAGAGATATTATTTACACTGCACTACTTGCAGCTCGTTGAAGAGAAGTCACAGAGATATTATTTACCCTACACTACTTGGTAGTAGATCAATGTTACTTACATGAAGTGCCATCTTGTGCTATTGACAGTGTGTCTTGAATGTGATGATGTCCTTGTTACTGTGGTAATAAACTGTGAATAACCGTACCACAGTCGTTACAACCTCTCCTGACTTATATACGTGGATTGGTGTGTGTTTTATCATGGCTGTACTCTCGAACTTCACATCCTTCTACAGCTAACCATATCATTCTCCAAATATAATAATTAAAAAAACTTCAACAGTACTGGCCAGTATCGTCGACGTCTACAGAGATGGCCAGTATGGACTATGGTCTAGTAACGTACTTCTACTTCTGAAGAAGGATCATTACGTGATGGACCCCATTGGTTCTGTCTAAAATTTCGATTATCTCTCCTATCAAAATTTCGATCAACACTTTGAGATCTACGTCGCAAATTAGAACCATATGGCATTGCAGAAGCCACGGGTAAACCTTCTTCGACTTTATAATTGCTAACCGTTACATTAGGATGTACCGTGACATATTGACGACATCATTGCTCCATATCTTTTATGTTAGGAGGTTTTCGCTCATGTAGAGAGGAAAGAAAAAGTTTACTAACTGATGACATAACTTTAGATAGAACGAGATATCGTCTCAGTCAGAGTTGAAAACAGGCAATTTAATATCATATGATTTAGTATTTGCCTTATTAGAAGAATTATTTGATTCACCTTGTGAATTACCCATATTCACCAACTTTATTTTCTCCAGCTTCATTGCTAAGACTCTTTCGTCATGTAACATTTTCTCTTTTTCCTTTCTTTCTTCAGCTTCCAATTGCATTTGTATTTTTTTATCTTCGGCCTCTCTTTCTAATTTTTTATTTTCAGCCTCTCTTTCTAATTTTTTATTTTCAGCCTCTCTTTCTAATTTTTTATTTTCCATCTCCATTTGGAATTTTCTCTCATCTGCTTCTCTTTGCTGCTGAATTTTTCTCTCTTCAGCTTCTAATTTCTTTTGTTCAGCTTCTAATTTCTTTTGTTCCATCTCCATCTGATTCCACTACCTCTGATCCACGACAAAGTAAGATACACCACCACTAATCCACGACAAAGTAAGATACACCACCTCTGATCCACGACAAAGTAAGATACACCACCACTGATCCACGACAAAGTAAGATATACCACCACTGATCCACGACAAAGTAAGATACACCACCACTGATCCACGACAAAGTAAGATACACCACCACTAATCCACGAACAAGTAAGATACACCACCTCTGATCCACGACAAAGTAAGATACACCACCTCTGATCCACGACAAAGTAAGATACACCACCTCTGATCCATGGCAAAGTAAGATACACCACCACTGATCCACGGCAAAGTAAGATACACCACCACTGAAGGAACTAGAAATCCGTTCGCTTCCAGATCAACACCGTTTACTGAAAAGGTGTATATTATATTATTACATAAAAACATACAGAAATTAATAAAAAATTTAAACTGGTTAAAGGTTAAAACCAGTTTAAATTATTTATTAATTACTGTATGGTTAAAGGTTAAAACAGATGAGAAGAAGACGATGGCGATGGATAGGACACACACTGAGGAAACCTGTTGATAGCATTACAAGGCAGTCCTTGTTCTGGAACCTCCAGGGCAAGAGAGGCAGAGGTAGACCAAGAAGCACATGGAGAAGAGAGCTGGAAACAGAGGTGAAAATTATGATAAGAACGTAGAAAGAACTTGAGATGATGGCACGTGACAGGAGGACTTGGCATGTGTTTGCTGAAGGCCTATGCTCCTCGGGGAGTGGAGAGTTATGAATGAATGAAAGGTTAAAACAATTATCCTATATTTCTTCTGAGATTATAATATTAATATAAGTCGTCTTCGAGGGAGTTGTTAAGTATTGCAGACAAAAGTAAACTATGAGAATGAAGAGCGTGCGACTGGCACAGTGGTTTAAGCGCTGGCCTCTTGCAGCAAAGGTAACTGATTGAGTTAATGAAGGTAACGGTAGAGAGGACGGAAACTGGTCACCCCCCACCCTCCCCCACCTCTCGAAGCTGGACCTAGAATAGTAGAGTCTCTAACCCTTCACTCACCTATAGCAGTATCTACTACAGGACTATCTTGACCTTTTTATGAGGATAGAGGTCACATAATCTATCTTCTTCCAACATCATTTACGAAATGATGAAAGAAAAGACAAGATGCTCTCTCGCATTTTTTGTGTGACGTCACACTTCCTTAACCCCCTCTTCCTCCTCCTCCCCTTATCGTCACATTTCGTCACAAAATGTTAGACCCCCACCCCCTCCCTCTCCCCCTTACTGCGTGACGTCTTATGTGGACGAAGCCTTATAAAAAAAATGTTACATTATAATTTATTCTCTATCAGATCACGCCCCCGCTCCGCATTGAAGATTGCGAATAAGGACCTTCATCAATGTCAGCCTCTGATCTTATTGTTGCACTACTTTCTGAGTCTCTGACGTCCAATTCCTGTTTATCTTTATTGTAACAAATTATGTTCGCTCTCTTTTCTGGTCTTCACTCCTCTCCTGCAGAGAAGGCCACTCTCCAAACCTCCGATGTCTTGCGGGCAGTGTTAGGATGTGCAAGAACATGGACAGGAAGACTCCACAACTTCCCCACTGAAGACACGCCCACGGCGACCGTTGCCTCAATTGGCTGTGTGTGGCGTACCCGGAAACGGGGCCTCCCAGTACTGAGGCACAGTTAAGTCCCCGATGTCACTTATCGGTGCAGAGTTGAGAGAGATGGCTGAGCATCACAATCCCCCCTGTGTTGCAGCATGATGAGAACCCAGCATTGCACACTGAGCTTGGGGGGATCACTTGGGCACCAGACTTAATACTGGCTCTTGACTGGATGGCCGCATGCAGGAGATTTCTACAATGGAGGGTTGGCAGGTGGTGGGTATCTGGAAGTGGCTCTGTGCAGGACGTGAGGATTCCTTGGGAGAGCCCAGAACCAGAGCACAGCATTGTGCAAGCTCTGCATAGTTGGAGAGCCCCCTGGATGACGGGGAATGCACAGTGTGCTACCCCACCTATCCCCAACTGCTAACTTAGAACCAGAAGTGGGGTCCTCTGTATGCGTGCCAGGCCAGGATAAAATGCCTGGGAAAGAGACTGGAGCTCAGAACTCCCTAACTCAAAGTTGCAGGATGGCAGAAAAGCCATGGGAAAGACAGGTCTATTTTGAAGATAACGCAACCATATTCTCACCATACGAGCTCGGACACCGCCTCGGTAAACAAGGTCCGCGCAGAGCAGTGACACCCCCAGGCTGCTTGCGAATAGTCTACTACTGGGAACATAAACAGATTAGGGATGAGCCCACTCTTCCGTTGAACAGGTGCTAAAGTCATAGATACTGGGCCAGAAGGCGCACCGGAAACCACAGTATCACGCAACTCGCTTTTTTTTCTATGGAGAGTACACCGTCACTCCTCTCCGGCATTAGTACTCTGCCATTCTTATTTACGTGCTTGTAGTGGATTTGATGGTACTGTATGGTTGTGATATTACCTAGTGTGATGCATGAGGTCAGCTGTGAAGGCTCCTGAGATAAATGTAGCTGTGAATTTACAGAAGGCCCTTCTTGCTACCACTTACGACCTCACACATATCTTTTTTTACTAATGAATGTGGCTACGTTAAAAATCTAGGGTACTGATATGTAATGTGTTGTGGTAGATTACATACACACGCACACAGATATTTAATAAGTCTAATAATATTAATAAACTTTATAACACACTGAACTAACTCAAGCTGTTTAAAATTTTGATATTAAATTTTCTTTAAGTTTATTTGTTCTGAACCAAGGTTTTATTTTGGTCAGAACATATGAAAGGTTTTGAAATTATAAATGAAATGCATGAATATATGGCATAATAAATGAAAGGTGTGTACATATGTATTTTACAAGACTAGTTAATATACTACTGTTTATATTTGTAATTTATCTGGGAGAACGATTAATGGATGTGCTGTTGGGCTGACTTCATCACTCCCAGTCTATGACTACCAAACCTTGTCCATTTACTGATGGGAGGAATGCAAGTTTATTTCCCAACATGGTATGTTCTAGTTGATGGGAATATAGTTGGTGTGTTAGTTAGAAAATAAGTTGGTGAATGTCCAGCAGGCCAGACGCTCACGTATCTTGACTGAGTAGTTCTGGTGCTGGAATCTGGTGGCCCCACCTCTCCGTGCTTGGGGGCAATATAAGGCTGCTCTGCCAAAATACTATACTGCACGGGTCCTCACTTGTATTTTACAACACAGCATTTGACACCACTTTGGTGCCAAATAAAAAACTCACAGTTCAGAATTATGAATAGAGAACACAGTTATATGCTAGCAAAACTCAGCTGAGCTGCTGGCTCTAGTATGGCGTCCCTCTAAATATTGCAATTAGCTTCTGGGAATTACACCACTGAAGAATTACTGTGTCTACTACTGGACAATTTATGATGAATGGCAAAAATGCGCGTCTGAGCGCCGATAATATGTTTATCTGTGGCCAATCACCGCCCTTCCCCCTTTTCAAATTTCAAACCTCCTACCAAAAGTCAATTCAGTCATACCTCAGTCAAGTATGTATTATTGTCTGTTGGTCCGTCTGTCTCTACTTGCGTTTTTTACAAAAACACACTTGTTTATACATGCATTTCCTACACGAATCTGCCTCTAGAGTTATTTTTAGCCACAACTTTCCACTAATTCCCCCTCTCTTTCATTCATCTAGATTTTAGCACTTGAGTCTCAAGGCCGCAATTTTTTGAAAATTAGTGACATGTTTTTGTTTCAATGCAGTCGCTCGCTGATATGAACAACACAGTCTTTTGTCAATATCTTCATTATTATCTATCCGTCTGTATAAATGAAAGCATATTATTTCTCTGCTCAAGATGGGCCATCAGGCCAGCTAGGTTTTATATTCCTAACATTATTATTAAGAAAAAGTTACTTTTCAAGGTTAGTTGTTTTTTTTTAAAATATGTTCGAGCATCTTCTGTAATGCGTTTGCCGCTGAATTCAAATAAAGGGACTAAGTATCGTAAAAGCGTCCAAGAAATGACTGTTGCGTATAATAGCTAAGGTCCCTTTTGTCCATTTCTTTACCTCGTGTCAACTTGGGAACGTGAATTTTTTTCCTTTCCCCACCAATTGCGTCTTTTTAGCCTTGCTAGTTTCAAGCACGTGTTCAGTCATATTTTTCTTTTTGATCTCCGTTCTCATCCCGTCTACAAGGGTAAACGTTTTGCCTTCACGTCTAACAAGTTAATTTCATGGCGGGTAGTGACCCGCGGCATGGGCGATCATGTCTTCTAGTAGCTTACGCATTATTTTTATCCCTACATTTTATCTTTGGAGATATTTTAGAGGAAGTTGAGGGGAACTGCGGTAAGACGTGGAATACAATGGATGGGTTTGAAAAAAAATCGAAAAAAGGTGATTCGTCTTACGAGGACAAAAGACAAAGAAAATAGTCTACGTTACGGCCACAAGGCCTTCATCAGGAAAGGAAAGAAAGTGAAGGCTAGATAGGACACATAAAAACTAAATAAAATAAAAACTGGGTACTTCCCTGAAGGCAAGAACCGAAATTCTATCAAAATCGCTGTCTGTTGATGACCGCGTGGCTGAACAGAAAGTGACTTCCGCCGCCGGATGTACACAATGCATACTAAGAAACTAAAAAACGAAACCGGACAATAAACTACCCAACGTGATAAAAGTGGGGACTGGAAATAGAAGAGGACAGAATGAGTGGGAGATAAATAAATATGAAATAAAAAAATGTATATGGCATACAAATAGAAGAATAGGATAAGAGTGGACAGAGTAAAATAGAGCTAGAGAGGAGAGGGACCTCAGACAAAGGTGTGAAAAGTGTTGAGACCGGCTGGTTTTAGACACCCCATGCGGTGGATAAGACGGTTCTCAAGCTGTTCTCGGCTGGCAGTGTCAGAGGAGCAGGATCGGATCGCTGTGACCTGGATGTCGATGGGACCATGGTGGTCAGGACCATTGAAGTGTATAGCAACTGGTGTGGACTTTTGCTGAGCGATGTCATTTAAGTGCTGGCTGAATCTGTCCCCAAGTCGTTTGCCTGTTTGGCCAATATAGGTTTTGCAGCAACGTTTACATATGATCGTATAAATGACATTGCGCGATTCACACGTGAAGCTACTAGTGATGGTGTACGTAGCCTTAGGAAAGGACACCTTCTGGGTTGAGATGACATACTTGCACGTGTTGCATCGTGTCCGACCACAGGGTAGTGTGCCAAAGTGAGTGGCATTCTCCCTTGGGAGACGGCTGTGAACAAGAAGATCCTTCAAGTTCTTGTCACGTCTATATGCCACCAAAGGTGCTTCACTGAATACTTTTTGGGTCAGAGGCTCTGCTTGGAGGATAGGGAGGTGGCGGAAAAGGATCTGTTTGACAGTAGTACTGTGAGGGTGATGGGTCAAGATTAATTTGACTCTATCCGAAGTGGATTTATGGTGAGGTTTGAGGGCCTCCAGACGAGAGATGGGGAGCACACGTTGGAGAGCAGAGGTGAGAACATGTTCTGGATAAAGTCTGTTACGGAAGAAATCCAACATCTCATTTGCTCGTAAGTGGAAGTCATCGTCGTCTTGGCATAAACGGCGGAGGCGGAGAAGTTGTGAAAAAGGAAGGGAGTCACGACAGGCCAGAGGATGAGAAGAGGTATACAGGAGGTAGCTGTGGGCATCTGTCGGCTTGTAGTATACTGAGGTATTAAGGCCGGAGGGCGTGATAGAAATAGTAATGTCAAGGAAGTTGACAGATACTGTGGAGACGAGGGAGGTGAACTTGATGGTGGGGTGAAAGTGGTTCACAAAGTCGATGAAGCGGTGTAAATCAGTCTCAGACACATCTGTGAGACCTATGCCATCATCGATATATCTGCGGTAAACCCAGGGAAAGGACCGGAGTATTGTTGCCATATCTGATGCTCCAAGTGGCCCATGAATAGACAGGCATAGCTGGGACCCATCTTCGTTCCCATGGCAACACCACTAATTTGGTCAAAAAACTGACCATTGAATTCAAAGGAATTCAGTTGAAGGACCAGTTCAGCAAGACGGAGAAGAGTGACAGTGGATATAGAAGGGCAAGTGCGTTGGTCCAGAAAAAAACCGAAGAGCTCGGAGACCATCAGAGTGGGGAATAGAGGTATACAGAGAGCAGACGTCCAGCAAGAAAAGATGGTAGGAGCGGTCTGCTGGGAGTCGGATAGAGGAGAAAGTTGTAAGAGCGTGATTGGTGTCTTTGATGAAGGAGGGAAGATTCTCAACGATAGGCTGGAAAATGCTATCGAGGAAGTCAGAAATGTGTTCAGTAGGACAAGAACAGGCTGAGACAATAGGTCTTCCAGGGTTTTCGATCTTGTGAATTTTGGGGAGCATGTAGAATACAGGCTTGCCCAAAGAGCTGTCATGAATCCTAAGATGAGATGCTTCGGGAGGAAGATCATTACTAGTGATAAGCTGTTTAATAGTGTTGTGTACAATGCGATTGTTAGAGACAGTCGCATCGCTGGTCCTGGACCTGTAAAAAGAGCCATTGGTCAACTGGTTTTTACCTTCACTTAGGTACAAGTCCTTCTGCCAGACGACAATGGCTCCTCCCTTGTCGGCCGGTTTGATGACAATGTCGTCTCTACGGCGAAGAAGGGAGAGAGCACTAGACTCTGCCGAAGTGAGATTGGAATAATGCAATCTACGAGGGCGGAGCTGCTGAATGTCATGGATGGTGTTCTTGATATACAGGTCCAGGGCATGAGAGGCTCCAGGTTTAGGTGTAAAGGGAGGTTTAGTAGAGTCAGAAAAGCGTGCGAAGATGTCGGATTCAGCCTGAGACTGCGGAGTGCTGTCTTTCTCTCTAAAATGGAGCTTCAGCCTCATGCGACGGTGAAACCGATGAAAATCCTGCAGGAGATTGTATTGGTCTAGGGTCGGACGAAGAGGAACAAATTTTAAGCCCTTACTAAGAACAGAGCGCTCTCCCTCAGAGAGGGGTAGATCTGGGGGGATGCAGACTACCTGAGTGCGTGATGGAGTGGAGGATGGAGGGGTAGCTTTGGGGGTAGGGATGAGACGGGATAGTTTAAGGTGTTTAGTATTCAGTATTCAGTGGCATATAGACGTGACAAGAACTTGAAGGATCTTCTTGTTCACAGCCGTCTCCCAAGGGAGAATGCCACTCACTTTGGCACACTACCCTGTGGTCGGACACGATGCAACACGTGCAAGTATGTCATCTCAACCCAGAAGGTGTCCTTTCCTAAGGCTACGTACACCATCACTAGTAGCTTCACGTGTGAACCGCGCAATGTCATTTATACGATCATATGTAAACGTTGCTGCAAAACCTATATTGGCCAAACAGGCAAACGACTTGGGGACAGATTCAGCCAGCACTTAAATGACATCGCTCAGCAAAAGTCCACACCAGTTGCTATACACTTCAATGGTCCTGACCACCATGGTCCCATCGACATCCAGGTCACAGCGATCCGATCCTGCTCCTCTGACACTGCCAGCCGAGAACAGCTTGAGAACCGTCTTATCCACCGCATGGGGTGTCTAAAACCAGCCGGTCTCAACACTTTTCACACCTTTGTCTGAGGTCCCTCTCCTCTCTAGCTCTATTTTACTCTTTCCACTCTTATCCTATTCTTCTATTTGTATGCCATATACATTTTTTTTATTTCATATTTATTTATCTCCCACTCATTCTGTCCTCTTCTATTTCCAGTCCCCACTTTTATCACGTTGGGTAGTTTATTGTCCGGTTTCGTTTTTTAGTTTCTTAGTATGCATTGTGTACATCCGGCGGCGGAAGTCACTTTCTGTTCAGCCACGCGGTCATCAACAGACAGCGATTTTGATAGAATTTCGGTTCTTGCCTTCAGGGAAGTACCCAGTTTTTATTTTATTTAGTTTTTATGTGTCCTATCTAGCCTTCACTTTCTTTCCTTTCCTGACGAAGGCCTTGTGGCCGTAACGTAGACTATTTTCTTTGTCTTTTGTCCTCGTAAGACGAATCACCTTTTTTCGATTTTTTTTCAAACCCATCCATTGGAGATATTTTAACGTTGTATCACGGTTAAATTTATCACAGTGCTATTTCTTGCAATACTGGTTATTTTTACTTTCATCGTTCAAAGCTTTTTATCACATCTTGTCACACGTCTCACCCACCCTTCTGTCCTGAATATTTTCTCCTTTGTTATCGGTGTCGCTTAGCGAAGGAGCGAACTTACCATATTGACTTTTCGCTAATCGCCAGCTCCATACGGAGTAAGAGTCTACAATGAGCGACATGTCTATTGTTAACCCAGACTTTTTGTCTTCGAAAATACACGAAACCATGCTATTTCATGATAAGGTGCTAGTCCGCAAACACGACGGGCCCACATGTACGGTCGATTTCACTGGGATATAGGAAGATAACAATCTTATTAAAGAATAAATCAATTTACTTACTTTTTTTTTTTTTTTTACTTCTTATATTTTGTTTATTTATTTCCAACTCATTCTGTCCTCTTCCGTCTCCAGTACTCATTATTATTACATTTGGCTAGTTTCTTGTTCAGTTTCGCTTCTTAGCTGCTTAGCATCTACTGTTTACAACCGGAAGTGGCAACCACTTCATTTTCTCGTGTTGCGATCTCCTTTCGGGGGCCGTGCTAGGTCTTAGCAGCCTTTAGAGAAGTACCCAGTTTATATTTAGTTTTTATATTTATTTTTATTTAGATTGTTATGCACCGGCCTCAATACCTCAGTATACTACAAGCCGACGGATGCTTATGCCTACCTTTTGTATACCTCTTCTCATCCTCGTGACTCCCTTCCATTTTCCTAACTTCTCCGCCTCCGCCGTTTATGCCAAGACGACGATGACTTCCACTTCCAAGCCAATGAGATGTTGGATTTCTTCCGTCACAGACTTTATCCAGAAAATGTTATCATCCCCGCTTCCAGCGGGTTCTCCGTATCTCCGTCAGAGGCTCTCAACCCCCACCACAAATATACTTCTGATAGAGTCAAATTAATCTTCGCCTATCACTTTCACTGCACTGAAGTAAAAAAGATTAGCTTCCACCACTTACCTATCCTCCAAGCAGATTCTGTGACCCGAGAAATGTTCGACGAGGCACCCTTGGTGGCTTATAGATGCGACAAGAACTTGAAGGATCTTCTTGTTCACAGCCGTCTCCCAACTAAGATTGCCACTCACTTTGACACACTACCTTGTGGTCGGTCACGGTGCACGACGTGCAAACATGTCATCCAAACCAGCAAGATGTCTTTTCCTGAGGTCACGTTCACCATCATCAATAGCTTCAAGTGCGAGTCACACAATGTCATTTATACAATCATTTGCAAACGTTGCAGAAAAACTTATATTGGCCAAACAGGTAAACGACTTGAGGACAGATTCAGCCAGCACCTTAATGACATCTCCCGGTAAAAATCCACACCAGTGGCCATGCACTTTAATGGTCCTGGCCACCAGGGTCCCATCGACATCCAGGTCACTTCGATCAGATCCTGCTCCTCTGAGACTGTCAGCCGAGTCCAGCTTGAGCAAAATCCATCGTATGGGGTGTCTCAAATCAGGCGGTCTTAACACCCTCCACACCTTTGTCTGAGGAGACTTCTATTCTATTTCTTCATCGACCGCCCTTTTTAAAAATTAATTAATTTGTTGTTTATTATGTTGTGATTTAATTATTTATTTGTTTTCAACTCATTCTGTCCTCTTCTATCTCTAGTACTCATTATTATTACGTTTGTGTAGTTTCTTGTTTAATTTCGTTTCTTAGATTCATAGTACCGGTATCTACTGTTTACATCCGGAAATGGCAGCCATTTCATTTGATTGTAGCGCGTTCTCTCTTGGGCAGGCGTGCTAGGTCAGCCGCTTCTAGAGAAGTACTCAGTATTTATTTTTATTTAGATTCTTTTGTGTCCTATTTAGCTCTCACTTACTTTCCCCGACGAAGGCCGTGTGGGCGCAACGTTTGCTATTTTTCTTTGTCTTTTGTCCTAGTAAGGCGAATCATCTCTTTCGATTTTTTTTTTCATACCCATCCATCGTATTCCACGTCTTACCCCAGTTCCACTCATCTTCCTCGACTTAATATATCTTGGCAGCAAATGTTGACGATGTTGGAGGAACAGACAGTCATATCAAAAGAAGAATACATAAGGCAAGAGGACCTTCCATTGTATTGAGAAAATATATGAAATTCAAAAGAAGTCAAGCCCAATAGAAAAAAAAAAAAAAAATTAGAAATTTAAACCCAAACGTCAAGTCAGCCCAGCCCTACTTTATGGTTATGGAACATGGAAAACAATAAAAATTGCAGTCAGAAAGATAGGGAGTTTTAAAATGTGTGCTTGCGTAGAAAAGGAGTGAAATGTGGCATTAATGACTCGAACCACAACATGCTATACTCTTTCTTTCAAACTATTTGTAGTTCGATTTGGTGAATGTTAAGTGTTACATATTGGACTATTTAAAAAAACAACAACAAACAAAACTCTGTTACACGCCATTAAGACCGAAAAGCCATTTCTAAGTCACAGCCGAATACTCAACATTTCTCAACCATCGTTTCATTATAATAATGGCTGATTTAAAAAATAATAATGTTAATATCTATTGAACCAAAGTATGACATAGCAAACTAACACGCCTATTAGTTAATTAATGAATTAATCATGTAATTTAAAAAAAGAATCGATCAGTTGATTAAAAGTAGTTAATTCCATCTGCCTGTCTGTCTCATTATTTCTTTTCAAGCTGAGGCAAAAGAAGAAAATAGCAAAATGAGTGTAGTGCTGAAAGAACAAGTCAACAAATATTGCTATCGATTGACATATCAGCAAACTGATTAATACCGGGAAGGTTCCGGGCAGCGTCGGCAACGTCGACATAGCCAGCAGACCTTTTCAGGGCTGCTTGTATGAGGGTTTCATCCTTCAAGCGGATAGGTAATGTTAGTCCTTATCTGCACTTAGTATTTATCAACGCTGCAAACGCTAAAAGCCCTTTCTAATATAACCGATGGACTTCGATCTTGGTTGCAAAAATCGTGCCATGCCACAAGAATGCAAAAACATCATCGAACCAAATATTAATAGCTCGAAAGAAATCTCTGGAATACATTTTATAACGAAACACCACCCATTATGTTGATAATTACTCAGTTTAATATTACTCAGTTTAATATCTTAACATTATAAGCAAAAATCTATCTATCTATCTATCTATCTATCTATCTATCTATCTATCTATCTATCTATCTATCTATCTATCTGTCTGTCTGTCTGTCTGTCTGTCTGTCTGTCTGTCTGTCTGTCTGTCTGTCTGTCCGTCCGTCCGTCCGTCCGTCCGTCCGTCCGTCCGTCCGTCTGTCTGTCTGTCTGTCTGTCTATCTGTCTGTCTGTCATACGAGGAAGGAAGAATGCAACAGCGGACTGTGCCCGATTTTCAACCCTTCGCAAATTAATTGCTTTCGTATATGTCTATCTAACTATCTATCTAGTCTGATTCTGGTCTTGAGTTTGGGACGCAAAGACAACGAGGAAAGTAACTGTTTACCCCACCTCATCTTGATGAACCTAAAAAAAAGTCCCTGAGTCATTCAGTTGCACACCGTTTGAAAATTTCACGAGTTCTTATAACATACTACTGAATATGTCTCAAATCACTAATTTACTGTACGAAGAATTCGATTTTTATGTCTTGTTGTTGTTGTTTTTTTTTTTTTAATGTTTATTTTTATTTTTAAATTCATTATTATTATTATTATTATTATTTTTTATATTTTTGTTATTTTTTATTTTAAAAACGTACTTTAATTATGATGATTATTGCAAATGTAATATTACTCGTACTTTTATAATGGTAAATGCCTTAATTATGCTTAAAGTAAATGTGAGGATGAAAGGATATTAGTATACATGATGAGAGAGAGAGGAAGGGCAGAATGTCAGACTGGCCTGCGTGCCCAAATCTTAACCCTTTGAAAATAAAGTTCGTTCGTTCGTTCGTTCGTTCGTTCGTTCCACCCACCCACCCACCCACCCACCCACCCACCTATCTATCTATCTATCTATCTATCTATCTATCTATCTATCTATCTATCTATCTATCTATCTATCTATCTATCTATCTATCTATCTATCTATCTATCTATCTATCTATCTATCTATCTATCTATCTATCTATCTATCTATCTATCTATCTATCTATCTATCTATCTATCTATCTATCTATCTATCTATCTATCTATCTATCTATCTATCTATCTATCTATCTATCTATATATATCTTTAGTCTGATAGCCCCAAGAAAGAAAACGTGGTTTTTATAGCCTCAAGAAATGTTCTTTTATTTTTGGCCTGACAACCTAAAAACACTTAAAATCTGGGGCTGACAATGTTATTTACGACTATAAACGAAGACATGCCACATGCACGTGTCGGGGGTATCCTTACTTACTTACTTAGTCGTTCCCCTTCTACCGTGAGGTGTAGAGGTTTGGAAGAGAGAGCGCCAGACTATTCTATCGGCTGTCTTCCTCCTGGCCTGGTTCCATTCTAGTCCTCGGTCCTTCAAAGATTGTCTAATGTTGTCCTCCCAGCGGACTCTGGGTCGTCCTCGGGGTCTGGATCCTTGGCTCTTTGTTTCCCATGCTTGTCGTGGTAGCCGATCTTCTCCCATTCTGCAGACATGACCAAACCATCTTAGTTGGGACTGTTCTACTTGGGTCTGTAGGGGGTGGCATTTTAGGCCTTGACGTATCGTCTGGTTGCGTACCATGTCTCTTCTTGTTACTTCAACCACCTTCCTCAGATATCTCATTTCTGAGGTTTGGATCTGGCTTTTATGGGTTGTAGTCATTGCCCATGACTCGCATCCATATGTCAAGACTGGGACATAGGTGGAGCGGTATACAGCCATCTTCGTTTTCTTACCAACCTCTCTCTTACTGAGGAATCCTCGATTTATGGCCTGAAAAAGTCTCCCAGCTGCTGCTTTTCGAGTGGCCAACTCTTCTTTGATGCCTCCCTTTCGGTCTATAATAGCTCCGAGGTATTTAAAGTGGTTGACCTGCTCCAGGACCTGTTCTCCCAGCTTAATCTGATGTCTTCTTTCTTCTCGTGATATCACCATGGATTTTGTTTTAGAGCTGCTTATGACCATCCCTCTCTTCTCCAGCTCTTCCTTCCATACTTGCAGGTTGGATTGGAGATGTGCCTCTGATTTAGCAATCAGGGCAACATCATCAGCAAATGCCAGCTCTGAAATATAGACCTGTCTCATCTTCCAGTACCCCACTGAATACTTTCTTGTTCTCTCCTTACATGCCTTGATGACATCGTCCATAAGGAGTATGAAGAGGTAAGGTGACAGGATATCACCTTGTCTTACACCAGTGGTGGTCCTGAACTCTTCTGACTTATGGTTTGCTGTCCTCACATAATTTCTGCAAGACTTGTAGAAGCTCTGTATAGCATGAATCAGAGGTGCTGGAATATTCTTCCTTGCCAAACAGTCCCAAAGTTTGCTCCAAGGGACCCTGTCAAATGCCTTTTCCAGATCTATGAAACAAACTCTTATACTCAAGGGCCTTTTCACTCAGCTGTCTGAGTGTGAAGATTAGGTCTTGAGTACTTCGGTTTGCTCGGAATCCGCACTGGACCTCATCCAATTGTGGCTCAGATAGGCGTCGGAGTCTCTGCTCTAGGATTCTAGAGTTGATTTTTCCAGGGACACTGAGAAGGGATATGCGTCTATGGTTTCCACACTGTCGATTGTCACCCTTTTTGAAAATTGGTGTTATTATGGCGATCTCCCAATCCTTTGGTATGGTCTTGTTGCACCATGCTGCTTGTAGGACCCTTAAGAGTAACAGGTCGCCTGATGCTCCCATGTACTTAACCATTTCTGGTGTTATACCATCATGCCCTGCTGCTTTGCCCATCTTGATTTTCTCCAGTGCTGCCTTCAGTTCTTCCATCTTTATGTCATCTTCATCACCATTGGTTTCCTCTTCTGTGCTAGTGGTTATCATTTCTGATGTTTGACCTTGCTCACCATCAAGGAGTTCTGAGAAATATTCTTTCCATCTTTCCATTACTTCCTTCGGGGCAATAAGCAATTTGCCTTGCTTGTCCTTTATAAATTTGAGAGGGCATTGTTTTTCCTTCCTCATGTTCTTTAGGGTCTTATAGAACAATTTCTGGTTTTCTTGTGCATCTTTTTCTAGCTTTTCTCCAAATTCTTCCCAGGACTTTTGTTTTGCTGCTAGCACTTTGTTCTTTACTTCTGTTCTGAGTGTCACATATTCTCTATATTTTTCCATTTGTCCTGTTGTGTTTTTAGCTCCTAAGTATTGTTTCCATGCCATTTTCTTCTCTCTTATTTTCTCTTTGACTTCCTCTGTCCACCAAGGTGTCCTCTTTCTCTGGTTCCCAAGTCGGACTTCACCACATGCTTTTGCAGCAGCTGTCTTTATGATATCCTTGAATTTAATCCAGAGGGTTTCCAAGTCATCAGGTTGTTCTTCTGTGTTGTTCACCGCTGCAGCAATAAGCCCCTGATATCTGGTCTTAATTTCTGGCTCTCTCAGCTTGTAGGTCCTAATGCTCATTTCTCCTGCTCGTTTACTTGGTTTCTTGCGTGATGTTGAGCAGTTCCTAGGCTGAGCAACTCTTTCAGTTGTTCGTTTGATTGTTAGCAGGTAGTGATCACTTCCAATCTCTGGCCCCCTCCAGACTCTTGCATCTCGGACATATTTGAATGAGCTTCTCCGAACAATGGCATAGTCAATCACTGACTTCTCATTCTTTGTTGGTTCACATCTAGTGTATGCATGTATGCGCTTATGGGGGAACTTTGTGTTTGTAATGATCAGATTCTGCTCACTGCAGAATCTAAGGAGTCGCTTTCCATTGTCATTGAGAGTGTCTTCTCCATATCTTCCGATAACTCCACCCCATCTAGCATGGTCATTTCCAACTCTGGCATTAAAATCTCCGAGCATGATAACTTCATCTAGGCAGTCATCCACTGTCCTTTGAAGCAGCTCGAAGAATTCCTCCTTGACCTCTGCTCTCTCATCCTCATTTGGCCCATACACTATGACCAGGTTGATTATGGTTTCTCCTTCTTTTAGTTTCACAACCATAATGCGCTCTGAGACAAAGTTCCACCCCTTGATACTATCTTTTTGATTTTGGGCCACAATGCAACCCACACCCCCTTTAGCTCTTTCGGATATGGGTACACCACTGTAGAGCAGCGTGTTGCCATTGAGATCCATGACTCCTTGCCTTTTTTTCTTTGTTTCCGTTATAGCCAGGATTTCTAGTTTTGCTTTCCTCATCTCTTCCACCAGCTCCTCTTCCTTCCCATTTATACTTCTTGTGTTCCATGTTCCATAAGTCGTAGTCCGTAGTCCGTTCCAGTTCGTCGCCTTTAGAATCAGTCCGGTTTTCTCTCTTGTGTTACTCGTAATCGTGGTTTAAAGCAAACAGGTGATTGGCCTGTTGTGCCTTTGCATGGTGGAGGGGCTGCCTCCTTACGGCCTCCATGCAGGCCGCCCTCCTCCTTTTTCATCCGGGCTTGGGACCGGCATTGGCGGAGTTGTCGGGGGTATCCAGGGAGATAAATAGTTGTCATGACTACAGCTACCACAGACACGCCGTTACAGGCGAGTAATATTAGGATATACATTAGACTGCAACTTCATGACGTAAAACTAGTTGCAACAGAAATCATCGACGCAAGAGCACGTGCTCTAACGTAACTGTCCTCAAAAGGTTACTTGCAATTGTGGATAATTATTTGATAAGTATAGGAAAAAGGAGATAAATAGTGGAGATGATTATGATGATAGTGATGACGTTGGAGGTGACGATGTATGTTGTTTTGGCGGGATGATGATGGCGCTGGATGAAGATAATGGTTGTAATATTGATGGTGTTAAACCTTCTGTATTAATTCTAGTACAAGGTAAATAAACATCCGATTGGTAGAGTGTTTAAAGAGCTTGCTTCTTGCGGTAAAGTTACTGTGTTCCTGGTTCGAAATCTGGTAGCGTCACGCTACAGTCTACGCAGCTATAAATGGGCATCTGCATTTACTCCTGAGTTAGGAAGGCGAAGGCAGCGAGTAAGGGAACTGATTATACCGCCTCGTATGCTGGACCTAGTATAGTCGGGTCTGTAACACTTCATTCCTCTACGACAGTATCCGATATTGGACTACCTTTACTGTTTACCTTTACTGTTTACCTTTACTGTTTACCTTTACAAGCTGAATGAAAAAAAAAAAAACTGTGCGTAAATGAATGTCTTACTTTGGCTTCTTCATACGAAATCCCTTTCTCGGCTGCTTCCCTTTTAACAATACTCAGACTCACTGATGGAAAAAAAAAATGGAGACACCAAAGTTAAAAGTGTTATTTTAACTAAACAAGACAGTAACGACATGTTAGTCGACATTTTAAATCACATTGACAACATAAACGAGAGCGTAAGCTATAGGAATCATGCTACACAACTGTGTCATATATAAAGATGAGAAAAATAGTATCTGTCTTTTTGATTACCTCTTAGCTCCTCGTGGAGTGTATGTATTGTTGTTGTTGTTGTTTAACTAGGGCTGCTGAGCTTCTTGGTCTTTTGCAGCCAATATTAATATACATTTTTACACGTAAGACAATCCATAGAGATTGATCATGAAAAGAAACATTATATATTACATTTGGTTCCTACATCGTAGATGCTATCTATGCATCTCAGTCGGGTCCAGTAATATGAATTACTATAGTCAGAACGTCAATACCACGTTGAAGATTCCTTGGTATTATCTACAGAGTAGATCTACGTTTTCCTGTGGCTTTTCTGCCATTCCGAAACGTGCTAAGTTGAAGTCATGAGCTCCAGTTTCTCCAAGTTTATGTGGAACACTGGGTTCACAACATGTATCACTACAGGGAGAGTCCTAGAATTATGCGGATGATTTCCAGAGTCAATGAGGGTGTAATTAGCCTCACAGACAGAGGTTCTCTTGCACACATCTTTGAATCTCAGCTGCGGTCGTTCAACTGTTCTTTCGCTATCTGCCAAATGTCCGTAGAAGATATCTTTCGGAATGCGACCATCTTTCGTGCGGCGAACATGGCCAAGCCAGCGTAGTCTGCGCTGTCTAAGTAGTGTAT
The DNA here is from genome assembly GCA_024509875.1 of Oreohelix idahoensis. NCBI lineage: Eukaryota > Metazoa > Mollusca > Gastropoda > Stylommatophora > Oreohelicidae > Oreohelix > Oreohelix idahoensis. Next base: position 36,574 of record JAMPIV010006860.1, read on the forward strand.
ATATGTTGTGAAGGCCAGCACGTGCCAACACCTCGACATTTGTCACTTTGTCTTTCCACGAAATACCGAGGATGTGGCGTAGACACCGCAGATGGAAGGTTAAGCCTTCTTTCTTGCTTAGCATAGGTTGTCCATGTCTCGCTGCCATATAGAAGTGCGCTGGTGATACTAGAGTATAGCTATTTAATCAATACTCATCCCACACACACGCACATATTCATACATATCTACGTACATTGTTCAAGTTTGAAAGTTTGATTAGTCTAACGTTTCTACTCGATGGAGTAACAAGTCCCATGCCCCCTTAGTTGCTTTTTTATGACTTGCTTGGTTCGTTACATTTACTATTGTTTGCTCCGTTTTTGGGTCCTGGTAACATGCAAGTGTCACCGTGCGGTCTTCACAGCATTATTCGTGCTGGGTTTAGTTCAGATGAACAGTATTTGGGGTCGATAAAATAACAGGGTATGAGAAAATGGTTTAAGAAATGTAAATAATTTACTAAATGGACTATTTGTTCTATAGGTTTTTTTTTTTTTAAATGCCCCTTCTGGGGTTCAAAATGAGGTCTAATGACTTTATTAGGTTTGGTGTGTTAAGGTGTGTGATCCCGGCCCTGGCTAAGACCCGGCATACTCTAGAAATGATCCCTAAAAGTATGACACTTTAATCTTAGCCACATTTTTTTTTTTTGATAGGTGAGAAATTTTTTTTTTTTAATTTTTTTTTTCTTTTTATTTCTTCACAGCTGTGAGTAGCATGGTTATATTTCGACATAACAATGGGCAACAATTAGACCTTAAAACATAATTAGAATTTCCAATATTTTTTTTTCCATCACAACTATGAGTAGCATTGTTAATTATTGACATAACAATGGGACAAATGGATCCTATAACATAGTTAGAATTTCCAATCATTTTGCACACAATTGTTCACAATTACAGATGGCATTGTTAAATTATGACATAATAGAGAAATGAAAACTATAACATAATTAGAATTTCAAACATTTTTCTTCAAAATAATGAGTAGCATGGTTAAATATTGACATAGCAATGAGAGAAAATGGAACCAGACACAATGTTAGCAATTACCCACGGCAACAAATGATACATTATCAATGTAGAATATAACTAGTACTCTCTGTCAAAAATCAACATGTTAAAAAAAAAGAATCGCTACATGTGCTGAAATCTCAAATAAAAATATACAACAGAATGATATACATGTCAATTTTAAACTAGCAGATACAACTTTTTTTTTTTTTTTTAATCTGTTAAATCTGTATTCGTTGTACCACGTACACAATACATCTGTAACTCTTGTGGTGCCTGAGGAAGGGAGGAGATGGTGTATTAGGTGTTGAATGAAAAATTACTTGTGTAGGCTGTCTCCTTGTTCTTCGTCATCTTCATCTGCTGGGTTTCTTGTGAGATCGATGATGAGCTTGCTGCGTAAGTCTAATTCAGGTGGGCTAGTCTGCTCTGCTCTGATAATGTACTTTGTCTCAAAAGTCTGGGTTGGTGGTGGTGCTGCTTTCCTAGTGGTTGGTGTGGATGTCAGTTCTGGTTTCTATTCTGTTTCTGTGTCATCTGTGTCGGGGCTGTCTGGTGCCGAGTGTCGTCTTTGTCTTTTTTTGTCCCTTTTGTTGTTTCTGACAAGCTCGAAGTCCGCCGGTGGTGGGTCTCTTACCTGCGACTCTTGGGGCCTCTCTCTGTCTTGCTTTCGCACTGCCGTTTCCTTTCGTGGCAGCTGTGGCCACGAGGTGTTTCCAGTTGTGGTTGGTGCTGCTAGTGGTCTTGGTCGTCCTGGTTTCCTTGAGCACTTATTTGCCCAATGGGTGTCTTCCCCACAGTGAGGACATACCATCCTCCGACCTGGCATGGTGACGAGGACAATGATGAAATGTGGAACTGGCGCTTCTTGGCAGAAGAGGACTCCCCACTTGTCGGGAGCGTTCCGGATTCGGTAGACCTCTGCCTCGGGGTCGCCAGTAACTGTTCTGGCAATCGTCTCCACCGCATGTTGTTTGATGGTTGGAGGGAGCCAGTTCAGGGTCGCTTTCGTCCGCTCCTTCTCCCGGTGTTCGATCATGATGGTAAGTTCTGGGTTTGTCAACACGATCTTCTTGCCGTGCAGTCTGGCATACAGTCTGGTGTGCGCCTCTGTCGTCAGGTTTGCGTACCATCTCACAGGGTTCTCGAACCGGTGCAGTGCTGCAATGCCGTCCGTAAGCACTCCCCCCGGGCCCACCAAGACACTGGTGAGGAAGGACGGGGACGCCTTCGCTGCTGCTTGCGGTCCGTAGACGGAGAGAACTAAGGTTCCTGGCCGGTGGAGGTTCCCCCCTTCAAGAGCATCCATCGTGAGGCTGACAGCTGCAGTGATGTTTCCTGGTTCCTTGGTTGAAACTGGAGTCGGCGAAAAGGACTGGTGAGTTGGAAACACTGCTGGAGCAGAAACTCTGGTCGTGGCTGGTCGTGAAACTCCGGTGGTTTGCTCTGATAAGAACAGTTTGTCGTCGCTGGTGGCTTGCTCTGATAAGAACAGTTTGTCGTGGCTGGTGGTTTGCTCTGAGAAGAACAGTGTGAACTCTGGTGGTCAAACTCCGGTGCCGTTTTGGTGAGATAAGAGTTGTATGCAATGAACCTATTTGGAACACTTTTTCAAAAAAGATAGGTGACTAATGGTAAATTTAAATGGGATAGGATACTTAGATATAACTTGGAGCCAAATTTTTTTTTCCCTCGCATTAGGTCGCATATTTTTTTCCTCGCATGAGGTCGCTTATTTTTTGCCTCGCATGAGGTTGCATGGCACACGCTCAACCCGGCCCTGGTCAAGACCCATGTCCCAACACAAGAAGACCCAATGACATCATGTGTCACTGTAGTGATCTTCTGTGTTCTCACACAAAGGACCTAATGACACATGAATGTCACTGTATTGGTCCCTGTGCTTAGACACTTTTATCTTAGCCAAAAAAATTTTTTCTTTTTTTTTTTCCTCGCTTGAGGTCGCATATTTTTTCCTCGCATGAGGTCGCATTATCCCCGCCCAAACCCGGCCCTGGTCAAGACCACCTGTCCCAACACAAGAAGACCCAATGACAACATGTGTCACCGTAGTGATCTTCTGTGTTCTCACACAAGAGACCTAATGACACATGAATGTCACTGTATTGGTCCCTGTGCTTAGACACTTTGATCTTAGCCAAAAGGCCGAGAAGCGAACAAAAGCCAGCATATATGTGCTTGGTTGGTAAGGGAGAGAACTATTTTTGATGTAAAAATTTTCTGTTAGTACATGGTTATGGTTTACAAAATTTGCATAACGATCATGTTTAATAAGCTTGAAGTAAGAGAACATAGCATTTAAGCATAAACCACTAAGGGAGATAACCATAATATTAGCGCCCTTTAGAGTTAAGTGAACAGAGAGCAGAGTAAACGCACGAGAAAATAGTGAATAGAGTATAAACAGTTATGAAGCAAAGTTCACGGGGTTGACAGCGTAGAGTTAAAGCGTGAAAGTTGTGATAGGTGAGTTGGAAAAACAATGGACCAATCGCATTGACCGGATAAACAGGAATACGGTTCATGGGAATGAATTGTAGGCCAGTACACATTTCGACGCGCTGGTGAGCGGTCGTGTTTACTCAGTCCAGGCGGCGAGCCCAACCAAGCAAGATGTGAATTGCTGGGCTCAAGAAGATGAATCTGTGGGTGACAGAAGTTTAATACAGAGAAAGTAGATAGCTCTAGATTGAATAGCGGTAGGAATTCCGGATATTAGATTAAACTGTGATTTAAGACTTAGGACTAGCTTGTAGGAGTGACTAGTAAGAAATTGTGATAGGTATTGGAATTTCTTTGACTCTGGTAAGATTGACTTTTCATGACTTTTATCATATTTTGTATAAACTGATGAAGAAAAGAGAACCAAGGTGCAGAAGTATAGCCAAGACACTGCATGAGGGTAAGGCTGCTCAGGTTTAAAGGAGCGGTTAAACAGGGAGAATATGGAAGTTGAACTTTCGACTAAGTACAAAGCGGATAACTTATGTACAGTAAATAACCAGGATTAGCTGTCATGAAATTGAAAGAGAGGTATTGTCTACGTCTAGAGTAAGAAGTAAGAGTTTGAAATGCTCTAACATCTACAGAGCTTATTCTGCGCTCTCTCATGTCAGCGTAAGTATGGCGGATGCCATATGAGTATTAGACATTGTTTGATTATTCCAGGTGTAACTATTGATTTGAAAAGGTTGCATTTAAAGGAGTTAAGCCTATCTAAGTTGAGATTAGGTGAGAACATGACCCCAAGGATTTAGAAGAACTATTGTAAGAATCATGAGGAAAACAAATAGAAATTGAGAATGAACTTTAGTAGACTATGTACATAAAGAAATGAGTAAGAGGCTACAGAAGAAGCAATATATACCTACACTTTGAGATATCTGATTACATCAAGTGGGAGACTTGAGGACATTGAATTTGAGAACTGTGTCTGATGAATTATGTTTGAAGCTCATGGATATTAACTCATGTAAATAAAATTATTTTGAAGTTGAATCACATCTCTTCAGTTGATTTGATGTGCGAAGAGATTGAGGAATAGAGGGATATTAGGAGTGAGTATAGATAAGGAATAATAGAAACACCCTATACGAATCAGTCGCTAGTCAACACCTAGGAGGGAAGAACGTGGTCTGGGTTGAAAGAGACGAACCTTATCTCATCCAGGAATTCCCATCTCTGGCGAAAAGGGCCAGTCAAAGAGATAGCTCTAACTTGGAAGATAGGTCAAGGGAGGAAATTTGACCACTTGAATTAATAACTAAGCCTGCCACAGTCACCTAGTAGTATTGTGATATATAAAAGAAGAACTGGCACTGTCACACAAGGCAGTTTTTGTTCCAGAATCCCCAGGGTAAGAGGTAGAGAGAGATCCAGATAAAAAAAAAACACACACACACATAGAGAAAAGGACTGAAGACAAACTTGAATAGGATAAAGAACATATGGATTGCCCTTGCGCGGACGGCAGAGGACAGGATGACTTGGCATGAATTTGTTGAAGGTCTATGATTCTCTGGCAGCTGTATGATAGTCTGATCTATACAGGTGCCATTCACAATGAAGATCATTTTTTATAGCAATCCTCGGTTAAAAGTCCCGACTGTGCGTTCAAAGTGAACTGTATTTCGCCTTTTGTTCACGTTCTCGCACGTCTCTATATGTGATCTCTATCCTTGTTATCTCTGTCGTCTCCGATCCTCTTCATGTGTTTGCATTTTGTGTGCGTATGTGTGGAGGACCTCCTTTATCTTTTACCCTGCGAATTCCAGAAGATCACTTTAATATGATGCTAATTTTGGTGTGCTCGATGTATTTTAAATTCATCAATAAATTCTACTCTTCACCATGATTCTTTTATTCAGCACCGGTAACAGCCTCCCCTGTAGAACAGACTTGAACAAATATAGGCTAAGCTTTTCTGGCATGTGCTATCCATTCAAAGACTTTCCAAATCTTCTTTATCTCCTTCACGGCAATGTCTAATTCTCATATCCACATGTTTTATTTTTTGTCGCCCTCTATTTATCTTACACTGCGGATTTCAGAACAAAGCTTGTTGTGTGATGCTATCAACTGGTTTTCGTAATGTGTGCCCTATCCAGTACCAGCACCTCCTTTTCATCTTAATACCCTAATAATTATGATGTGCAGCTCCGGATCCGCAGTATCGGTTCGTGTGCCCTTGGGAAGATCTGACGTAGGGCATATTTAGCGTGTAACACACCACAGTATCCTCATCATCATCATCGTCATCAATTCTCTGTTAGTTCCTTTTAGAGCACGTGGCCGCAACTATAGCGTGTCCTCTTGAAGAAAGCATGTACCAAACCGTTCCTGGCCACATGCAGTCGTAGTTTATGTAGCAAGGTATTTTCCATGAGGAGGCTTCCAACGAATATAACCAATGTACCAAGGATACAAGTAAAACACTGAATAAGATTGGGGTACTCACTTGGTGCATCCGTGTAGCCAGGACAAACAGCATTACAGGTTATTCCAAACTTTGCTCCTTCGATAGCCGCAACCTGTGGACATAGAGGAGTTGTATGAGAATATCGGTTGGTGGACATAACATAAACAAATTGAGATAAAGCTGATAATCACCAACTGATGACTTAAACAACTAAAATCCCATCCCCTGCAGACTCAAGTAGAACCGTCCCAATTAAGATGGTTTGGCCATGTCTGCAGAATGGGAGAAGATCGACTACCACGACAAATAGGGGAAACTAAGAGCCAGGGATCCAGACCTCCAGGACAACCTAGAGTCCGCTGGGAGGACAACATTAGACAATCTTTGAAGGACCGAGGACTAGAACGGAACCAGGCCAGGAGGAAGACAGCAGATAGGATAATCTGGCGCTCTCTCTTCCAAACATCTACACCTCACTGTAGAAGGGGAACGATTAAGTAAGTAAGTAAGATATAACGCTGATAATCACCAACTGATGACATAAACAGCTTGAGATAACGCTGATAATCACCAATATAGAACGGATGACATAAACCAGACAGGTGCCAGCGGAAACAGAGATGAGAGAATTTATTGGTGATTGACAGGTCACACACTAAGGACGCGCTTGCTGATGGCATTACAAGGTGTGATGAATTGTTTTTGAATTTTTCGGCCAACCACCCCGCCAGTTACACGATTTGCCTACCTCGGTTTTTGCCCACACCCTTTTTAAATTTTATTGATACTTAGTCGCAGTGTCGCACATTTATCTACGTGTTAGGCTTAGTTCTGACAGCTTTAGAGAACGCCCCACACGTGCACCTTTACTTCTTCTATATTAGCCGGCAAAAACGTTTCTATCTTGTCGGTCGGCTAATGGTTCCCTAGACGTTTGAAATCAACGAAGTAAATATGACTGGAACGCGGAACGCTTTTATTGTCCGCCGGCTCGAGCGGGGTAACCTTTGATACCTGGTTGCACTATCGAAATCTTCATGTCACAGCAGAGACAGGGCCTCTTTCATCCTGTCGCAACATGAGACGATGTAAAGAAGCAGTGATTTTGCCAGGGGAAAAGTTTTCCGCTCATCCCGTGCACTTGCACGACTTCATAAGCATAATTTAAGCCTTATTTTGGGTATATTAGAGAGTACTTTTAAATCAATCCTTACTTGCAGCAACGACAACGTAGTCACGCAAAGTGGATTCCTTACTTATACAGTCGCGTTCATTCCTCTGACCCATCGGAGATGTAATTTCCAGCGGATTCAATTTATGTTTGGGTAAGCGATACTTTGTTAATTAATAATCGTAATAGGGATAACATTGACCGTTGTTTAAACCTGAGCTAGAGTGATTTGATTCACAAACTAATAAGTGAAATGGTTTATTTGCTAAGCAGTTTAAACGCAGGATGTCGAGATTTTTAGAAATAAAATCTCATAAAGTTATTTAAGATAAAGTCATAAACACGTAATACGGTTGGGCAAATCAGGTCTTTGTGTAAAGTGTAGGAAGTGTGGTTTTGGCAAACAGGTAAAACCCCTTCCCCAAGGCCATGTAAATTGAATAACTTTTACGTCGATGTAACTTTTTGGTAAATTCTGGGAGGGACCGGCCCTTATCACTTATACATTATCATTTTTTCTAGACGCAGCCTGAATATTAGTAGGAATGAATATATATATAAATATATATATAAATATATATATATATATATATATATTTATATATATATATATATATAAATATATATATATATATATATATATATATATATATATATATATATATATATATATATATAATAATAATAATAATAATAGCCCCTTCAGTCATAACTGACTATGGGAATGCGCCCCTGAGGTGACAGCCCTCAGCTGCTTATTTTCCTGGTGCTCCTTTCGACGTTTTCTCCTCACCTCTGCTTCTTGTGTGAGCCTCTCTTCGCCCAATCTGAGGTAGCGCCGTAAATAGCATCGCCACTTAGTGCGATCGGCAGCTTCATCCTCCCATGTTGCTGGATCCATGTCCAGTGCCCTCATATCTCTCTTGCACACATCTTTGAACCTCAGCTGTGGTCGCCCAACTGTTCTCTTGCCATCTGCTAATTGTCCGTAGAAGATATCTTTTGGGATGCGACCATCTTCCATGCGGCGAACATGGCCAAGCCAGCGAAGTCTGCGCTGTCTAAGAAGCGTATACATACTTTGAAGGCCAGCACGTGACAACACCTCGACATTTGTCACTTTATCTTTCCACGAGATGCCGAGGATGCGGCGTAGACACCGCAAATGGAAGGTATTGAGCCTTCTTTCTTGCTTAGCATAGGTCGTCCAGGTCTCGCTGCCATATAGGAGTGTGCTGGTGACGCAGGCATTATATACCGCAGCTTTGGTCTTCATTGTGAGTTTAGAGTTTCCCCAAACACGCGATGTGAGGCGGGCAAAGGTAGCTGCAGCTTTGCCAATGCGGCTGTCGATTTCTGTATCCAGTGAGAGTTTGTCATTGATGGTAGACCCTAGGTATGTGAAGTGGTGCACCACTGCCAATTCATAGTTATCGATAGTGATAACTGGTGCAGCACCCACATCCTGACTCAGCACATTCGTTTTCTTTAGACTTATTGTGAGGCCAAAGTCCTTGCATGCTTTAGTGAAGCGATTCATCAAGCTCTGAAGCTCCTGTTGGCTTTGAGTGACGACTGCAGCATCATCAGCGAACAACAAGTCTCTTATAGTGACCCTTCTGATTTTTGTTTTTGCCTTCAGCCTTGAAAGATTAAACAGACGGCCATCTGACCTAGTGTGTGAAGGCATATTCCTTCAGTTGCATCTCTGAATGCATGTTTCAAGAGTAAGGCAAAGAAGATTCCGAAGAGGGTCGGAGCCAGAACACAGCCTTGTTTAACGCCACTTCGTATATCAAAGGGCTGTGACGTGCTTCCAGCATATATATATATATATATATATATATATATATATATATATATATATATATATATATTATGAATGAGAAAATTCCACCAAGAACGTTTATAGTTTTATTTTGTAAACACAGGAGATAGTGTTAGCTTATGTTAATTTTTCGGGCGAAAGGATCATATCTCGGTCTACCTGCTCGGTCGGCGAGATAAAATTAAACAAGCTTTATTGACATGAATGCCGGGGTCACCGTACACCTGCGGACCTGAAAGTGGGTGTGTATGAGCGTGTTGTGGTACTTTGTAAACAGGAGCAGAAGGAAGTTGTAAGCGTACGCATGTGTGTAAATAATAATGGTTATAACTTGCTTAAGGGTTAATCACGTGTATATGTATATGTCTTTTTTGCAGACGACAGTCGGTAGAGTTCTGCAGTCAAACAAATAGCGAAGCATCACCTTTTATTTAACATCCAGAAACAGGAGCCCCAAACTAGTATTACCCAACCCGCCACACAGCCATCTGATAACCGTGTTCTCCAACTGTGCTCGCACCGTTTATTCTTTCGATGAGCTGGATAAATTCTCAGTTTTATGGCAATATCCTATGTGAGTTTTCAGTCTGCATCAGACTAGAACAAAATAGAGTACAGATCTTATCTGCCTCTATTAACAAGCCCGTGTGGTACCTTCTGTGCGTGGAAATATTTAGAATTCTTCATGGCTCCCTCGCCAGACAACACCAGTAACGTACAGTTATCGATCAGAAACAGAAGTTAATTCTTGTCAGAACTTCAGGAGTGGACAGTAGTCACAGCGGAGTAGATCTGGATGTGACTTTGTATGTCACCGTCTAAGGATTTAACCAGCGCGGCTACTTAGGCCAGCCTACGTCAATCGACAAACTGGATGTACCCGTTCCTCATGTGGAAGTGTTGTTTCTGTCCAGTGTTGTGACTGTGTAATTGCGTGTTTTCATGTTCCTTCTTACATTTTCTTTCTTTAACACTATTTTCTTTTTTTTTTCCTCACCATCACATTGTGCTTTTTATTCCATATGTGATGCCATACAGATTAATTAATTTTCTCCTTGATTGTTGCATGTCGTTTTTTTTTTTAAAATATATGTTTTGCAAATTGAACTACCTTTATTGTGCGTACTAATTATGTGCACGATTTGATTGTCGGCACATTCTATTTTCCTACCTTCCGACATTATTTGGTATTTTCGAGTCAATGTTTACACACCTTCCATTCATTTGTGTTGTGTTTGTTTATGTGAGAGTTTGATACCAATCAGACCAGATTGGTTAGGAAGGTCATTTTGGTGTAGTAGCCCAGTGTTGTGTTTCACTATGAGCGTCAGTCCATTATCGAAACTGGTGACATATTACAGACACATGAATGATGTAAGAGGTTGTAGATGTAAACTTTACCGAGAATAGACGGAAATAACAACTCAATATACGGAAAATTGACCGTTTGAATGTTACAAACGTATGAATCACGCAGAAAATTCCATGAAGAAAGTCATCATAACACGAACATTTGAATGTATTTGCTGGCATTTGAGGCGCGAATAGACATTCACGTTGATTGGAAGTTTTGTCAGAAACGCCACATGTGAGCGTCGGCCGAGAACTACGACATAACGTAGAACATTTTAGATATACGACACTGCATTCCAAAATCATCAAAGCGGACAGTTCGGACTGAAGCCAGGAAAGAGTAGAAGTTAGGATTCTGAACTATTAAGAACGGGAAACAAGTATTGGAGCACCTTTTGAATAATACAATAAGGAAACTCCACCTTTTAATACGGAAACCGGACTCCGGATCCTACTCACAAAGTCACAGAGGGATTCTATACTAGAAATAATACCACAGACGCAGGTTCGAGGCATCTTTATCAAGTTACAAGACTATTCTACTGAGCCAGATGTCTAGTTCCCAACCAGTATTGGGGTGACATATTTTATATACTTTGAATTTGACATGTTTGTACTTGCTGATGGTTATACCGGTCCTTAAGAGGCTGGCAACCTAAAAAGCATGTGAAAATTATATATTCATGAACCACCATTGCTTCGTCCTAGTTCTCTCAGGGAACCAAAAGCAGAGGTAACCTCAGACTCCAAGTGGAGAAGGGAGTGGAAGATGATGCCCTTATATATATATATATATATATATATATATATATATATATATATATATATATATATATATATATATATATATATATATATATATATATATATATATATATATATATATATATATATATATATATATATATATATATATATATATATATATTGTCACAGTATAAATATTATAAAATATTAAGCTGGTCACGCTGTAGAGCGTCGACCGTGATTCTAATTTAAAACCGTTTGGTCAGTGTTGCGCACATATTTTTTGGCGCACGGATTACGCATACCATGTAAAATGTTTTAATTGTCTGATGAAGATATATTCATCTTTGAATGCATGTTTTGGTCTTGAGGGACGAAACTCAGATTGGGCAATAAGTAGTCATTCTGTGAGTTATCGCTCTTTGTAGCGTTCTTAAAAATAGAACTCGGTGGAGGAATTTAGACTTACTTGAATCTATTCTGTGTTTGGTTAAGAATAGATTGTTCTTGCTTCAGAATGTCTATGGCCCGAATCTATGTGTAGTGCTTGTCTATGTAGGACGAGTATGTCTTATATCTTGATATCTTAGTATGTTTAAGTGGAACTATTTGTTCTTGTACTGTACTGAAGGGGGTCAGGTGTTTTCGTGCTGATAACGCGAATGTCGTAGGTTCGAAGCATTAAATGTAAGACGTGTCCTTGCAATGAATTCTGAGAATTCTACCCCTGATTCAGGTACCATTCTTTTAAACAAAATCGGTAACCTTCCTCAGATAACTGGTATTTCTTTATCAAGGCTGCCCTAATAACCTCATAATTATCCTTGTCAGTTTCTTCAACCAAACTTAAACTCGTCTGAGAATCACCTTTTAAATTCTCAGACAACTGATTAGCATATTGTGATTTCTCCACATTATGAGCTCGACAAGCACGTTCAAATCTATCAAGCCAGAATGTTATATCATCACTGGCAGAATTGAACGCTGGTACCTTGACCTTGTAAGTAAAGGGTTTACCACTAGATGACTGATTGACATTACTCATATTTGTCAATTTCAACTTTTCTAACTCAAATGCTAAAAGTTCTTTTTGATGCTCATGTTCTCTTATTGCTCTTTTCTCCTCAGCTTCAGCTTCTTTGTCTAATCTCTTTTGTTCAGCTTCTTTGTCTAATCTCTTTTGTTCAGCTTCTTTGTCTAATCTCTTTTGTTCAGCTTCTTTGTCTAATCTCTTTTGTTCAGCTTCTTTGTCTAATCTCTTTTGTTCAGCTTCTCTGTCTAATCTTCTCTGCTCAGCATCAGCTTCTTTGTCTAATCTCTTTTGTTCAGCTTCTCTGTCTAATCTTCTCTGCTCAGCATCAGCTTCTTTGTCTAAAGGATATTGGCAAGTTCCTCTATCTGAACGCGCCAAACCTTTTACTGCTTTTTCTACACCTAGAGGCCTTTTTCAATGGAATTTTATGCCTTTCGGCCTTATGAACGCACCAGCTACATTCGTACGCATGATGCGTTGAATTCTATCCTATCGGTCAGATGTCATTGCGTACATAGACGACATCTGTCTTTTCAGCGATACTTGGGAAGATCACTATTTAGGGTTAGTTGAATTGCTATCTACTCTACGCGAGTATAACCTGACAGCGAAACCATCTAAAGCCTGCATTGGTTTTAGTGAAATTTCTTTTTTAGGTCACCGGGTCGGCCATGGTTTCCTAAAAACAGAGGACCATAATACAAGTAAAATACTTAACATTTCTATTCCTAAGACTAAAAAGCAAGTGCGAAGTCTCTTAGGTCTTATACAATTCTATGGACGATTTATTCCGAATCTGTCCTCAATCATGGCACCTCTTTCTACCTTGCTAAAGAAAGGGTCTCCTAATATAGTCCATTGGACTCAAGAATGTCAATCCTCTTTGGATAAGATTAAAACTATGTTTTCTACTGCACCTATTTTAGTGTTGCCTACTAAAGATAAGACATTTGTTCTTCGTAGTGACGCTTCATCCACTGGGATTGGAGCGGCACTAATGCAAGAGTACTCTGGAACTCTGCATCCTGTAATGTATATTTCCAGAAAGCTTAATGCTGCAGAAAGGAATTATTCGGTTTTAGACCGTGAACTGCTGGCTATGGTATGGTCAATTCTCAAATTACAAAGATTCCTTCTAGGCGCACATTTTATAGTAGAAACAGATCAGAAAGCTCTTACAGCTATCCAGAGTAAAAATTTGAAGAGTTCGAGGTCTACTCGATATGCAATTGCTCTTCAACCTTTTCATTTTTCGGTACGAGCTATCGGTGGATCAGATAATGTGATGGCAGACATTCTGTCTAGATGCCCACATGATTCCACTTAGCTGTTGAGTATTGGACGTCTTAACACTTCCAGCTCGACAACAGATTTTTCTTTTCTATATCAAAATAGATACACATTGTAATTCGTAATGACACTACGTTCATTGATATATAGTCACCATTACTCGTTGATGATTTTTCTTTTTGTCAATCATGTACTTGGAATGCTTAAACTTAACTTGTTATATGCATTGTATCATTGCAATTATAGTAGTATGCGTTGGTGACACCTCCCTGGAAACACTTATGCTTAAGATAAATGCTTTCTCTGAGGGATTGAGATTTTGCATTAATCTGGCTTAAATAATTCCAGATATTTCTCATCTGCGCAGTATTTATGCGTTGGGAGCCTATTGTATGTTGCTCTCAGATGGAAAAAAAATGATTTTCATTTTTTTTTCCCGGGGGGTGTGGTAATCTGTTGCGCACATATTTTTTGGTGCACGGATTACGCATACCATGTAAAATGTTTTAATTGTCTGATGAAGATATATTCATCTTTGAATGCATGTTTTGGTCTTGAGGGACGAAACTCAGATTGGGCAATAAGTAGTCATTCTGTGAGTTATCGCTCTTTGTAGCGTTCTTAAAAATAGAACTCGGTGGAGGAATTTAGACTTACTTGAATCTATTCTGTGTTTGGTTAGGAATAGATTGTTCTTGCTTCAGAATGTCTATGGCCCGAATCTATGTGTAGTGCTTGTCTATGTAGGACGAGTATGTCTTATATCTTGATATCTTAGTATGTTTAAGTGGAACTATTTGTTCTTGTACTGTACTGAAGGGGGTCAGGTGTTTTTGGCGGATGAAGAGAGGTGAGAGGGTTCTTCGGTTGTCAAGGCCTAGGGCGGGAAGTCATGTCGGAGAGATGCCCAAGAGTTTGTGATCTCTTTAAGTTATTCTGGGGACGAAGATAGTTTCTTCCAGGATCGTTTAGTCCATGAGTTCCCCCAGTTGTGATTCTATAACGCCGGGAGAGCGTTTTTGCGCTTGCTAGTGTATTTCTTATGTCCAGGTAAAAAAACGTACTTTTGCTGACTTCGTTCATTCCTAGGCTTAAGATGGGCAGACGTTTACATGAACTTACCTATGAATATGTCGGGACGACATATTCTCTAGCAGCACTAAATATGTTTATATGCAGCAACTATGAGGACAGAATATGCTGATCCTTGTAGAATCATTTATTGTTGATGAACAAAGCTTCGATTGAAGATTTGGCTATACACCCGTATAGTGAGTGATGCTCAACCGGGAACCAGCAGCCATTGTGGAATTCGATTGATTTTGGAATTCTACTTATTGTAAATCATTAGCAGAGAACGGGAAAACTTCCTTATTATCAGGTGATGATTGAGAGATCACTATTATAAAGAAATTAACATTATCTTCACAGAGATTTGCTGTAATTTACCTAAAGGAATCTTCGCTAGAAAGAGATCCTGTTTAGGAGTCAAGTTTGAACAGTATTGCTTAATTGACATGCTCGGTCAGTAGGGTCTACTGACTGTATTTATAAACTATGGAAATCTTGGTGTTTACAGATGTTCCATTGCAAGATTATTCTTCATGAATGCTAATTTAGGACGGTAGTCCATTGATCAACATTATGCTGTCTATGTCGACTCATGTTCCTGTAACTGTACCCATTCTGTCAAGTGTGTGCGTCCAATTAAACTATTGAAACGACTACAGGGGTCTGCATTGGTGACATATCGTAATGAGTGAATGAGTGCCTTATACGGGTCAACACACGAACAGTCCACCATTCGCCTAAATCATACTTCACACTCACACTCCATATTGGCATAACCCTGCGTCGGTTGAGTTGACCTTTGCTCCCCCTGGAGCCTCCATCATATTCACCACTGGTTTGCGTGAGGAGAATGAAAGCAGTACTTTACAGCATGCCTGGTATACACAGTTACGATGAAGAAGAAAAAGAGAGTTATCAGTCAGTTGGGCCAGAACGGAAGAGGAGAAAACTTTTGGAGGGAAGGCATTCTAGGAAATGTCTACCGTCCCGTGCGGACGTTGTCCCTTTGTCAGCTGTGGTGCTGGGATTATGTGAATGCCATTTTGGTTTATATTTCTTGCCGATTTTCAGGTGGTCAGGATTATTTGGTTTACTACTAGAACGTTGGTGTAAGTTCTAGTGGGTTTTTCCTGGATATTATTTATGTTAAGTATCTTGCATCCACGTATTGCTTTGCTTCAGTACAGGGCTTAGCCAGTGAGCGAAAGTCATTGTGTAGTCACTGGATAGATTAGATCGGTGATTATGTTACTGCTATATTGAGCTGTTGATTATGGCAAGTAGTTTGGCAGTTCCATTGCATCGTTATTCTATGTGTATTATTAGCCGTGTGTGGCTTCTGTGTGTGCGCAATATTTATTAAAGGGATCAAACCTGTTTCAGGTGCTATTGCATTATTCATGTCAGCTATCGTGTACTGTGGTCTTACCTTTAGACAGCGGGCTAAGAGTCTAGTCTGAGTATATATTAAATCCATAGTACCAGCAGAGAGTATATTCTGACATATATATATATATATATATATATATATATATATATATATATATATATATATATATATATATATATATATATATATATATATATATATATATATATATATATATATATATATGTCACGAACGGTTTATAGAATGAATGTCAGTACTCATGCTCCGGTGGGAACTAGATATGTTTATGTAAGTTGTGAGTTGAAGTGAGTGAATGTTAAGTTTGCTTGCGGGCATGAATGCATTAGTAGCAGTAAGCGCTAATGTCGAGTTCACGGGCATGGCTGAGTTGTTGTGAACGAAATGGTGGTGAAGACTGGTCAGGTGTGAAAAGGGTCATGGGTAAAAAGGTCATTGGAGACAGAGATTAGAGCGAGGAGAGATTACGTGGAGAGTGAAGGCGAAATGGTTGAAGGAAAATAGGAAATATATTAAGATATTGTGAAATTCTTTCCATGAGATGCTGTTCTAATTATGTACATCATATATTGTGCTTTTCTTATGTGATGATTTATGGCCAAAGCGGCAGTCTGCCTGTGTTATTGTGTTATACTCAAGTTTGTGACATAAAGTCGTCGGATATCGTATCTACGTGTTGGAGTTTAGTGAGTTAACAATTAGCTGTGAAAAACGAGCCATGTTTGTCGCTCCATGTGTATGTAATACATATTTGTCAATGTGTACACACAGCAAGCACTTGACAATTTTGGGGGACTCGTAAATGGAAGAGAGGACCCACCCCTAATTTTCTGCAGAATTTTTGACAATTTCGCCTTCTCATGAATTGTTGTTGGAAAAATTATATCAAGCGGAACAGAGAACTAGGCCTATTTGTTTGAATCAGGTCACAAGAACTTAATGTGCAAAACTGAAGTCTTCATTTCAGTGATAGTCAGCAATGGTATAGCTGCAGAAGGACTGAATATTTAAGAGCGAAAAATAGTTTAATCACGGGCGGAGAGGCGAAGGGACAGTTTTGACGAAATCGACAGTGTTATTTTGGAAAGTAGCACGAAGAATGAAAAGGCGGTAATCAGTCTTGTTTACCTCGGCGCACTGATATTGTGTTATTCCGCCCCGTGACGAGTGTGCTGATCTGTTGTCAATTTATCTGTGCTGTGTAGTTCGGCACGACTGTTGACACCGGAAAAATCGTCTGCTGGGTCTTGTGATGGAATAACAAGGCCATTGTTTTGATGGTGATCGGCTGAAATCATAACATCTTGCCTGGAGATGGTGTAAGCAGTGAGAGACGCATTTTCCTTTTCTGCCCCTTGTATCAGTACTGAAGAAGATCCAGGTTCACCGTGTACTGAGGTGCACGTAGGAGCTGAGTTCGATTTGACTGTGCTGTGTTGCAGCGTGAAGTGTGTTGTTTGTGGTGTCCATCATTGAGCTGTAACACCAGGACTCCAAGCCTGCGCCTATCTCAAGTGGAGCAGCGGACACAGGAAATTGTTAAGTTAAGTTTATTATTAATTTTGTAAATTTCAAGTCTTCTGTTTACTTGACTTGTGCGTCTGGATATTTTCTTTTATATATATATAGGCTATAAAAAGTTAGTTGCTTATCCTTTACAGGACGTGGCAATCAACCCCAGCGTTTACTGGCTGTTTTGTGATTTTTCTAGGCAATTTTTTTCATTCAGTAGTTTGCCATTGCTTTCTGAACGGTACGGCGCTTATACCATTGTTAAAAATCCACACAAAGCGATCTGCTACCAAACCGCCTGCAGCAGGTTTCGAACCTGGTATATCTGGATTATGAAACTGCAATCATATCCATTAGGCCACAGACGCCGACATATAGGCTATACTTCTTTTAATTAATTTATTTGGTTATTTAGTTCTTCCTTGATAAGGTTATTGCCCGGAACTAATAGGGTTTATTTATTTATTTATTTTTTTTTAAATTCCATTCTTTCTTCAATAGCATTTTTGCAAATTAATTAACGTTATATTTGAACCCTATGATCTGTTATATCTAAAAATGTACTAAATTTAGTTTATTTTGATACTAGTTCCTTTTAGGACTTGACAATTTTGCTTCGTCATATCTAGACTTCCTTCTGTCTATCACTTCTACAGTGTACTTGAAACTTATGTTATTTTTATATTAGCTTTTGTTATTAGTTAAATATTCATATATTCATTCCTGTTTGCCCTTGCTGCAGGGTGCACGAGTAGAGCTCTTGTGGTACTTCATTGTCCAGTGTTTTGTTTTTGTTTTGTTCATATTGTGTGGTAGTATTTAATTTCAATTTCTGTATAAGAGTGATTGTGAGTGGTGAGCACAATCCATCTTTCTTCATTGAAGAAATTTGCCTTGTGTCGTCTTTAATAGGTTTTGTGAGACAAATTGCGCTGTAGGGAACCCAATCTGTCTAAGACTTGGGGAGTTGTGAAGCCTCGTGTAATTTGTGGAACAATTGTTGGTGTTAGTTGTTTGCGTTTAGTTTGTTTACTTATTGTCTTGTATAATAGTCTTTCTTTCGTGGTGTTTTTCTGTTGCGATTCTCAGTCCTTTGCTCTGCTATCCGTGTATATAAGTTATTTTACGATATCCTGTTTTTGTTCGTTCGATAGGTTTGGGTGTAAATATAAGGTCTATTCTTACTTTCTTGGTCTATAACTTCCTCTCCACTGGCCTATCAGTTGTTGTAGTGTCGTGTGTTCTGTGATTATCATTTCAATCATCATCATACCATTTGTGTTAACATAAGCAGACACATTTTATTTTGGTCTATTACAGTTTGTAATGCCTACAGACTGATACAAGAGATTAACCCAGTGTGTAGACCCAGTGTGAAGAGTTGTTCAAAATCTGTTGTGTATGACAGACGTTCTTCATAGGTGAAGGGGTATCCATTATAATTTTCCAGACACCATTTGACATATCAGGTGGTATACATTTTTTTTTTCTTCTCTCCTGAATTGTTTTTTTGGCTGCATCATTTTTTTTTCAGAGTTATCATAGTTGATAAATATTGCAGAATGACTAGCCTCTTGGATTTTATCACCAAGGGACAGGCACTTGGTAAATCAGGGGATGAACTTGAATTATGGGCTGAGACTAAATTTGCGGATGCTGAGGAACGGAGGATACGCAACGAGGAAAGAGATCTTAGGAAGTTAGAAATTGAGGCTGAAAGAGAAGCAAAGAAAGAAGAAACAAGGAAAGCTGAAATTGAGGCTGAAAGAGAAGCAAAGAAGGAAGAAACAAGGAAAGCTGAAATCGAGGTAGAAGCTAAGAAAGAAGAAACAAAGAAAGCTGAAATTGAGGCTGAAAGGGAAGCAAAGAAGGAAGAGACAAGGAAAGCTGAAATTCAAGCGGATAAAGAAATTACTTTGAAGAAACTGGAACTTGAGGCTGCGAGTTCTAGACCAGCTACTAAGGAGTCTACTCGTCCTTTCAAGCTGCGACTCCCATCCTTTGTTGAGGGCGTCGATATGATGGACGTGTATCTAGAAAGGTTTCAACAAGAAGCAGTATCTTGGAAGGTTAAGAAAGAAGATTGGCCAAGTCTGCTCAATAATCTGCTCACCGGAAGAAGTTTACAATGTGTCTTTGCATTGCCAGTAGAGGATCGCATGAATTATGACACAGTGAAAGAGACACTTCTTCGAAGATTTAGACTGACAGCTCAAGGGTACCGTGAAAGATTTAAGGAGGCTATTCCTACAACAAGCAATGACTTTAGTGAGTTTGTTGCGGAAATCAAGTTGCTGTTCAATAGGTGGATTGAACTATCAGGTATTGTGAAGGATTTTGATGGGCTAACCGACCTTATGCTACAGGACAAGGTTCTATCGTCTTGCAATCCAGAGTTAGTGGCTTTTCTACAAGAGCAAAAGCCAAAAGATATAAATATTATGTCAGAGCTAGGACAGCAGTATGTCAATGCGCACCCGGGGAAACCGATTCACAAGCAGATAGTTGCTGAGACCTTTCCAGCTTGTGTGGCTCAGGATAAAACTGAAAAGAAGCCATACATACATCCTCGGGCCCGCAGCTTAGACAGATATGTTGATAAAGATGGTGGAAATAGAAGATGGAATGGGGACAGAAGATATTCTCCTAAGAGACAGTACCCTTCTTTTGGGTCAGGCTACAGTAGAAGGGGTTGTTATAAGTGTGGCTCAAGGCGTCATCTATCTTATCAATGTGGGAGGGACCCAGAGAGGTGTCCCTTCAACCCACAAAGAAGTCCATATGCCAGCCCAAAGAAAAATTATAATGGCAGTCCAAAGAGAAGCCCGTACAAGCGCCAAGAGACGGATTCCCACTGCCCCAATTGTAATGAGAAAAGAAACAGTCGAAAAGAGAGCCCAAAGGAAAACACTGAGCATGCAAATTCAGCTACTGTACTTGATACATTTAATAGCGAGGAGTGTGAGGGGTGCAGACCATTGTTCGAGCCTGATGGCAAGCCTATTTTAATATGTGGACACACTTTGCCTTGCCTTTCATCAGTTGATGGGAATGGAACCTTAACTTTACATAAGGGTTTTGTGGAGAATAAACCTGTATCTGTTTTGAGGGACACGGGATGTACGACCATTGGCATTAGGAAGACATTTATTAAGGATACGTATTATATTGGAAAGATGGCAAAATGCATTACATTTGGTGGTAAGGTCGAGTACTATCCATTGGCGATTGTGCAGATCGACACCCCTTTCTTGTCGGGTAGAGTTCGAGTATGCGTCCTTGATTCTCCCATCGCTGATCTCATTATTGGAAATGTTAATGGGGTTCATGATTGCACCAGTCAGGATATTGAGGAGTGGGAAAATGGGCATGATTTGGTTGCTAACGCAGTAATGACGAGGGCTCAGACTAAGGCTGAGGATGCAAATATTATGATATCGCAACCCAATAATATCCCTTGGGTGCCTACGGTTGCTGGAATTACAGCATCGGATTTTGTAGACATGCAGAGGAAAGACATTTCACTTCTGCCTTTGTTTCAGTGGGCGGAGTCCAAGAACATACGGCATACCAAGTCTGCTCGATACTGGTTTGAGGTTAGGAACTCCATTCTAATCAGATGCTTTGCAGAGCAACATTCAGTCATTACACAAGTGGTTATTCCAGTGGAACTGAAGAATACAGTGTTAAGGACAGCACATGACATCCCTTTTGCGGGTCACATGGGTATTGCAAGAACTCGCTGTAGAGTGTTGTCCCAGTTTTACTGGCGTGGATACAATAAGGATGTGAAGGTTTACTGTCGGTCGTGTAAAGTGTGTCAGAAGACAAGCCAGAAAGGAAGGACTCCCAAGGCACCGTTAGTAGCAACAGATTTGGCATTTCGCCCTTTTCAGAAGGTTGCAATAGACATTATTGGGCCCCTTCCAGTTATGTCTGATCGGGGGTATAGATTTATTCTAACATTAGTTGATCTATGTACGAGGTGGCCGGAAGCATTGCCAATGAAATCCATCACATCAAAGGATATAGCAGAGGCTCTAATGAGCTTATTTAGCAGATTAGGATTTCCTGAAGAGATTTTGTCTGACAGGGGCCGGCAATTCATTTCAGAAGAGATGAAACACATATCTAAACTGTTAGACATAGCCCAAGTGTTCACCACCCCGTATCATCCTCAGAGCAACGGGGTCTGCAAGCGGTTCAATGGAACACTGAAAAGAATGCTAGGTAAGGTGACAGGAGATTTTCCACAGTTGTATGATAGATACCTACCGGGAGTTTTGTTTTCATACAGGGAGAAGCCACAAGAGAGCACAGGATTCTCACCGTTTGAGCTAGTATTTGGCGCAAATTCTCGGGGTCCAATGAAAATTTTGAGAGACTTACTGACCGGGAATTACGCTGATGATAGCGTTAGGTCAAGTTATGAGTATGTCATTAACTTGCGAAAACGCATAATTACATCGTGTTCGATAGCACGTGAGGCATTACAGACATCGGGTGCAAGGTATAGAGCATACGCCAATAAGAATAGCAAACTTGTATCCCTTAGTCCTGGCAGCGAGGTATGGTTGTTGCTACCTACCAAAGAAAATCACCTGCTAGTGCGCGGGCAAGGTCCATTTCAAGTAAAGAAACAGATTACTGATGTGGATTATCTGATATTAGTCCGAGGGAAGGAGAAGATTTTCCATATTAATATGCTAAAACCATATGTAGTACGTCCAACTGAACTGGAACCAGTTGTGAGCGCTGTTCTTGATAGTACAGTTACTGTAGCTAGTGCAGCAGTCATCGAGGAAGATGGAGACAAAGGTGAGGAGGTCAATCTCCAGATCCCACTATTGCCATTGGTTGCTTCAGAATCATGGGGAGATGTAGAGGTCTCTGCATCTCTACCACAGCATCAGAGGAAACAGGTGAAGTCACTGCTGTGCGAATTTCAAGATGTGCTCACAGATATTCCTGGAAGAACTGATTTAGTTGAGCATGATATTAAACTGACCTATGGAGAGCCCATCCGGGTGAGACCATATCCTATTCCACTACATTATACTTCTGCTGTTGAAAAAGAAGTGAATGATATGTTACACTTAGGTGTTATCTCCCCATCTGAATCATCATACTCATTTCCCATGGTCATCGTGCGGAAGAAGGATAAATCCCTATGGATATGTATAGTCTTCCGCCGCTTGAATAGTGTCACAGTGATAGATGCGGAACCTATGCCCAACCAAGAGGTCCTCCTATCCCAAATAGCGGGGGCAAAGTATTTTACCAAACTAGACTTATCGAGGGGGTATTGGCAAATTCCCTTAGCAGAAGGTGCTAGGCCACTTACAGCATTTTGTACCCCTCAGGGTCTTTTCCAGTTTAATTATATGTGCTTTGGACTGGTGAATGCCCCGGCAACTTTTGTGAGAATGATGAGAATGCTTTTGAGGGGACAGAAGGATGTTATCACATATATTGATGACATCTGTTTGTTTCATGACACGTGGGATGAACATGTAGAGGGATTGAAGTCACTGTTATCATGCCTTCGGGTGCATCACCTTACAGCAAGACCCAGTAAGATTAAGGTGGGGTTTCAGGAGTTAACGTTTCTGGGGTATGTGGTAGGACAGGGTGTTTTAAAACCAGTTGATCAGACAGTTGGAAGAATTTTGAATTTGCAACCTCCAAAAACAAAGAAACAAGTACGTAGTTTACTCGGTCTGATAAATTTTTATCATAAATTTATCCCCAGGTTCTCTTCATTGTCGGCGGCTCTAACATCACTCACTAAAAAGGGCACGCCAAACAGAGTAGTCTGGACTGAAGAGTGTGATAGAGCCCATTCTTCTACTGCCAGACTTGGCTAAGCCTTTTGTACTGAGGACTGATGCTTCTGCAGTGGGCATTGGTGCGTGTCTGATGCAAGAACATGATGGGTTTCTACATCCTGTCATGTATGTCAGC
Organism: Oreohelix idahoensis; assembly: GCA_024509875.1. NCBI lineage: Eukaryota > Metazoa > Mollusca > Gastropoda > Stylommatophora > Oreohelicidae > Oreohelix > Oreohelix idahoensis. The sequence continues at coordinate 59,949 of JAMPIV010006860.1, forward strand.
AGGAAGTTGCTTCCGGCTGAAACGCGATATGCCACTATAGAGAGAGAGAGTGTGTTTAGCCATTATTTGGGCTGTTTCCAAACTCTCTAGGTATTTGTTAGGATCTCATTTTGTACTGGAAACGGACCATTGTCCTTTGACTTTTCTTAAGTCATCTAGATCACCAAATTCACGTTTAACAAGGTGGTCGTTGTTGTTACAACAGTACAACTTCACTGTTTTTCCTATTCAGGGTAAATTAAATGTTCTTGCAGATTCGTTATCTAGATTATGAACACTTGCTTGTAGTAAATGGGTGTGTTTTTTTTTTTTTTTTTAACCACCATTTCTATGTAGTATTTGATACTTGTACATGAGTAATGTTTTCTCAACTGTATTCTGCATGATTTTTGTATAAGCTAAGTTCTTATCATATGTTGTGTATCAAGTACAGGGTTATAGAACAGATATTCTCCGGTATAGGAGAATTTGGTGAAATTGATGTAATGTTATCACCTTTAATTTTGTGTGTAATTAGAGATGCATGATTTTTGCCATATGGTTGCTGTTGTATTTTTCTAGCAACTCGGTTCTATTGTAATTTTTTTTAAATTTTATTTTTGTGTTCTTCAGAATGTTATTATTGATTATTTGTAGATGGCATATTTTCCCACTGATGCTATAGATTTTGCCCACATATGTAATCAGAGGTTTTGGATGGTTGGTTTCCTGATATCTACCACCCATCCAGTGAAAAACTATGTTTTTCACTTGGAGAGGGAGGGGTGGATGTCACGAACGGTTTATAGAATGAATGTCAGTACTCATGCTCCGGTGGGAACTAGATATGTTTATGTAAGTTGTGAGTTGAAGTGAGTGAATGTTAAGTTTGCTTGCGGGCATGAATGCATTAGTAGCAGTAAGCGCTAATGTCGAGTTCACGGGCATGGCTGAGTTGTTGTGAACGAAGTGGTGGTGAAGACTGGTCAGGTGTGAAAAGGGTCATGGGTAAAAAGGTCATTGGAGACAGAGATTAGAGCGAGGAGAGATTACGTGGAGAGTGAAGGCGAAATGGTTGAAGGAAAATAGGAAATATATTAAGATATTGTGAAATTCTTTCCATGAGATGCTGTTCTAATTATGCACATCATATATTGTGGTTTTCTTATGTGATGATTTATGGCCAAAGCGGCAGTCTGCCTGTGTTATTGTGTTATACTCAAGTTTGTGACATAAAGTCGTCGGATATCGTATCTACGTGTTGGAGTTTAGTGAGTTAACAATTAGCTGTGAAAACGAGCCATGTTTGTCGCTCCTATTTGTCAATGTGTACACACAGCAAGCACTTGACTATATATATATATATATATATATATATATATATATATATATATATATATATATATATATATATATATATATATATATATATATATATATATATATATATATATATATATATATATATATATAAAATCATGTGTAATAAGTGTATGTATATTTGAAGATGTCACACCAGGCACAAGCCACTTGCCGCTGTCCAGTTGGAATTTTCCCCAGTACATTAACTAAAAGAATGGTGATTTTCATCATATCCCCTGAGTTATATGATATACGCTCAGGGAGAGTAAACATTCTGAGAAAAGATTCGGTTGACGGACAGGGGGAAAGGCGCCGTGCCTTGCGGCAGACATGACCAAGCTAGCGTAGTCTGGCTAAACAGTGTATATATGCTTTGAAGGCCAGTACGTGACAACACCTCGACATTCGTCACTTTGTCTTTCCACGAAATACCGAAGATGTGGTATAGACACCGAAGATGTAAGGTATTGCGCCTTCTTTCTTGCTTAGCATGGGATGTTCATGTCTCGCCGCCATATAGATGTGTGTGTGTGTTTTAAAAAAAAAATAAAGTTTTCCTCGTTTTGGTGAGGCGCGTCCCATTCAACCTAGTCGGTTATATTAGGGCGCATGACCAAACATAAAAGACTTAGGTCTGCGGTTGATATAGATGTGTGCTGGTGACGCAGGCGTTATATACCGCAGCTTTGGTTTTCATTGTTAGTTTTGAGTTTCTCTAACACGAGTTGTGTGGCGGGCAAACGTAACTGTATCTTTGCCTATGCGACTGTCAATTTCTGTGCGCAGACAGAGTTTGTCATTGATGGTAGACCCCAGGTATGTAAAGTGGTGCACCACTGCCAATTCAAAGTTATCGGTAGTGATAACTGGTGCAACACCCACATCATGACTCAGCACATTTGTTTTCTTTATTATCTCCACAATCTGCTACTTATTGACCAAGTAGGCATGCAATTAGTCTACACTGCGCCAGCTCTGTATTTCGGCCCCCAAAAAGTTCTTACGAAAATCCATCCTTATACTCAACGGTTCCACTCGTAAGCTCCCAACTTCAAGTCCAAATTGAACTCTGTATTTAATGGAACATTCTTTTTCCAGAACACTAAAAGTTTATGACAGAGGATAGAGGATCACATATCAACCAATGTCTTTAAAAAAGCGATGAAATCAGTGGAAAAAAAAACGATGGAAGCAAGACGCCAGAATATTGTAAACAAATTAAAAAAAAAAAAGAATTAAATTACAGGGTCTGGGAAGAATGAAGACAGAAAGAAAAAAGTACATTAATCAACAGAAAAGAAACGGATGTAATATGCACTCATGAAAAAAATCGATCCAGATTCATCGAAATGAAATATTTGTCTTTTATGTTGTCTTGTGTTTTCTTGCATACTTTCTTTCTTTGATTGCTCGCTTGCTTGCTTGTTTCTTTCCTTTTTTTGATTGATTGAATAGCTTACTAGACGACACGATCTTTTATATCTGAACATAGGTCTAGGTTAAACTACCAGAGCCTCACCAAAACCATGTAAAACTCCTTAAACCCCGAACAAAAAAACTAAAAAAAAATCATTCTCACCCGAGAGAATCCCAGCAGGCCGGCCTTGGTAGAACAGTACACAATGTTTCCCGGATCAGCTATCAGACCCATTTGTGAGGCGATGTTGATAATTCTGCCCCAGCCTGGATATGGTATAAGTACCAGTTTGAGTTATAGTAATGCAAACTGTCCTTACTGTTGTCACTGTCGTCGTCTGAGAATTTATCACAACCTGTCATTGTTTGTGCAACAGGCATGTAGGATATATTCATTCAATACACGTCAACACCCCACGGAGTTTAGGTCTTCAATAAACTTATGCCAGGTCTTTCTGTCCCGTGCCATCAGGTCAAGGTCTTTCTGTCCCGTGACATCAGGTTAAGGTCTTTCTGTCCCGTGACATCAGGTCAAGGTTTTTCTGTCCCGTGACATCGGGTCAAGGTCTTTCTGTACCGTGACATCAGGTTAAGGTCTTTCCAATTTTCCTTATCATGTTCATTTCTGTTTCCAGTTCTCTTCTCCCTGTGTTTGTTTGGTCTACCACTGCTTCTCTTACCCTGGGTACTCCAGAGTAAGGAATGCCTTGTAAAGATATCAAAACGTTTCTTGTTCCACTGGCACTTGCCTGCTTCTTGTCATCTCTTGAACATTGGCGGAAATATATTCATATATCCTCCACTGTTTGTTGAAAAAACTTCAACAAAAAATGGACGACACATAGGTATATTGAAATTGTGATAAATTTGAAACTAGATTATAGTAATAGAAGTGTGGAATGTGTAAAACTGTAAGAGAGTAATATGAAGATAAAAGGGTGCTGTAGAACCAGGGGGTCTCTGATAAAACAAAGACAGAAACGGACTTTTACACCGTCGTGCATGCCCGCAAGAGGTGGCTATAATGATGTCTGTGCATGAGGCTGGCAATCTAATCATGTAAAACAAGTTGTCACAGAAACCACCACTACGATTTCAAATAAAGTGCGTTGACGAAGGCGAAGCCCGTGGGAATCATTTGCCGTGGTTAATTCATTCTTCTCGTAATGCCGGTCATAATTCAGTTGTTAATTTTTCTGTGACCATCTTTGCTATCCTGGATTGTGCCATTCCTTTTTTTTCTTTTCATCAGTCTATTATATTATTCTTCGTCTTCATCTAGCGATGATTATTTTCAGGTTGACACTAAGTATTTTACCAGCTTGTCACATTCCTGATTGACACTAACGTATTTTACCAGCTTGTCACATTCCTGATTGACACTAACGTATTTTACCAGCTTGTCACATTCCTGATTGACACTAACGTATTTTACCAGCTTGTCACATTCCTGATTGACACTAACGTATTTTACCAGCTTGTCACATTCCTGATTGACACTAACGTATTTTACCAGCTTGTCACATTCCTGATTGACACTAACGTATTTTACCAGCTTGTCACATTCCTGATTGACACTAACGTATTTTACCAGCTTGTCACATTCCTGATTGACACTAACGTATTTTACCAGCTTGTCACATTCCTGATTGACACTAACGTATTTTACCAGCTTGTCACATTCCTGATTGACACTAACGTATTTTACCAGCTTGTCACATTCCTGATTGACACTAACGTATTTTACCAGCTTGTCACATTCCTGATTGACACTAACGTATTTTACCAGCTTGTCACATTCCTGATTGACACTAACGTATTTTACCAGCTTGTCACATTCCTGATTGACACTAACGTATTTTTACCAGCTTGTCACATTCCTGATTGACACTAACGTATTTTACCAGCTTGTCACATTCCTGATTGACACTAACGTATTTTACCAGCTTGTCACATTCCTGATTGACACTAACGTATTTTACCAGCTTGTCACATTCCTGATTGACACTAACGTATTTTACCAGCTTGTCACATTCCTGATTGACACTAACGTATTTTACCAGCTTGTCACATTCCTGATTGACACTAACGTATTTTACCAGCTTGTCACATTCCTGATTGACACTAACGTATTTTACCAGCTTGTCACATTCCTGATTGACACTAACGTATTTTACCAGCTTGTCACATTCCTGATTGACACTAACGTATTTTACCAGCTTGTCACATTCCTGATTGACACTAAGTATTTTACCAGCTTGTCACATTCCTGATTGACACTAACGTATTTTACCAGCTTGTCACATTCCTGATTGACACTAACGTATTTTACCAGCTGGTCACATTCGTGATTGACACTAAGTATTTTACCAGCTTGTCACATTCCTGATTGACACTAACGTATTTTACCAGCTTGTCACATTCCTGATTGACACTAAGTATTTTACCAGCTTGTCACATTCCTGATTGACACTAAGTATTTTACCAGCTTGTCACATTCCTGATTGACACTAACGTATTTTACCAGCTTGTCACATTCCTGATTGAACACTAAGTATTTTACCAGCTTGTCACATTCCTGATTGACACTAAGTATTTTACCAGCTTGTCACATTCCTGATTGACACTAACGTATTTTACCAGCTTGTCACATTCCTGATTGACACTAAGTATTTTACCAGCTTGTCACATTCCTGATTGACACTAAGTATTTTACCAGCTTGTCACATTCCTGATTGACACTAACGTATTTTACCAGCTTGTCACATTCCTGATTGACACTAAGTATTTTACCAGCTTGTCACATTCCTGATTGACACTAAGTATTTTACCAGCTTGTCACATTCCTGATTGACACTAACGTATTTTACCAGCTTGTCACATTCCTGATTGACACTAAGTATTTTACCAGCTTGTCACATTCCTGATTGACACTAAGTATTTTACCAGCTTGTCACATTCCTGATTGACACTAAGTATTTTACCAGCTTGTCACATTCCTGATTGACACTAAGTATTTTACCAGCTTGTCACATTCCTGATTGACACTAAGTATTTTACCAGCTTGTCACATTCCTGATTGACACTAAGTATTTTACCAGCTTGTCACATTCCTGATTGACACTAACGTATTTTACCAGCTTGTCACATTCCTGATTGACACTAACGTATTTTACCAGCTTGTCACATTCCTGATTGACACTAAGTATTTTACCAGCTTGTCACATTCCTGATCAGTTTATCTTTTCTTTGTTGCCCATCGGTGCTTAGCGCGCAGGAGCTAGACAATACCATGTTGACTTGTTTACGCAAGACGCCACCAATAGACATATTAAGTCGTCTAGCACCTCAGTAGATTGCATCATTACTTCCGCTCATCTAGTGAATGAGTCTGATAGTGGTAAAACAGATGATCATATAAGAGATAACGCGAGGAGCGACATGAAAAAAATATGATGTAATGTTTCGAATAGATGTAAAATTTAAGCGGCATTACCTTTTATGGCCGTGCCATAATTTTCATGGGAATGAGGGGGGGGGGGGAAGGGGAGGAGGGGGGAGTTTGCTAAGATCAGACGCCTTACTCGTAGTTGGTTTAAAGTTAGAAAATGACCTAAATTACGATTGGGTTTCACCCAAGAGAACCTCACACGGTTACATTTTTGGTGGGCAGGAATTCAACTTTAAAAGCAAGTGCGTTTTGAAGTTTCCCCACTGCTTTTTCTAATCTTTGTCACGGATACCAGACCAAGAGGTGACAGATAGAAGATCTTATAGGGAGTGAATAGGGTAAGAATACATATTAGCGTGTGTAACATTGCCATTACCAGTATTCGATAAAGCAATTGAAATACCGACCCCTATAAACCTTCTCTCCGTTAAAAGCAAATAGTGCATTATAGCAAATATTATTACCTCACGGGGAAAGACTGCATCTTAAACAGCTGCAGGACTTAATACGGTCATTCTGTGTAAAAAAAAGTCTAGATAATATAACCAATTTGGGGTAAGTTGAACATGTGCATTTTATTATTTTATATTTGCAATTTAGATGTATGAATTACTTATTGATGTACAGTTGCATACAGGGCTGGCAACCTCATCATATAAAATACCTTGCGACATAACCCACCACTGTAAGAGCTGCTGATTGCTTCGTGCGGGTTTCCACACAAGGAACCAATAGCAGAAGTAGCAGGTAGAGTATGATGATAACATCATTATATATATTTTTTTTAATGCCAACATTTAAAAAAAAGTATTGTCATATATATATATATATCGATGGGTTGAGATTTACTGATCATGGGCATTAGGTAAAATTCTGAGGAAGATTAAATAGTGGAGGGAAGCGGAGTGAGAACTGATGCTTACATCACGAGATTGAAGATTTACGAGAGGTATTGTTTTCTCCCAGTTTGTGGTACCAGTTGCTAGAAGTCGACGCTGGGCACCATATATAACAAACAGATCTAGAGAACACTCGAAGAGGAAACCTAAGGAAATAGTCCGACCACGCCAGGAACGTGCTGCTACTAAACCACTCGACTCCTGAAGAGAAGGTACAGTCAAAACTCCACTGGGAACCAGAAGTTAACAACAACCAATGTCATCAAATTGCAAGCCAAGTACCCAGTACTGGCACATAATACGGACTTTATTAAATTTTTTTTTTTAATCCACCATAACAAATTTTTTTCCGATGAAGATACACCTTGAATTAATCGGTTTTTTCTGGACAAATCAATTTTTTTCATGTTAATCCTGTTGGTTAAACATTTCTTAAATAAATCTCTTGTTATCTATGTAAATATAAATCCATAGTTTGAGTCAATGGATTGAATGAATTGATGCCTGCACCCGTACAACTTATTTTAAAAAATATCACATACAGAGCTAAATATACAATTAATAATTTGCTGAATCACCTTCAGCAGGGGGCTCATTAAATACCAGTTAAAACATATATTTCTCACAGAAGGGGCGGGAGAATACAAAGTTTATAACAAATTTAGATGACTCAGTTGTTTTACTTGTCATTCTTAAAATCCCCGCGAGACTCTCTGAAAAAGAAGCACTAACCTTCTATTTATATCTCTGCCAGACGTCTGAGCAAAAAAGCAAAAAGAGAAACATGGGTTAAGAAATGTGGAGAGTTAAACTTGCGGAAAGACGGAAAGAAAGCATGGTGCCTCATATCAAATCTCTCAGGAATTAAAAGAAAGAAAAACCCTGAACCCATCATTACAAGCACTGAACCACCACTAACAAGGGATGCACAGAAAGCAGAAGCCTTCAATAAGCACTTTGCTAACGTAAACAAAAAACAACCACGCAAGAGACTTGACAGTGCTATCAGATCACTCACCAAAATGATGGAGAAACAACCAACAGCTAGCTGTGAGGTCTTTGAAAAGAACTTCACTCTTTCAGAACTCAAGATGGCCCTAAAGAAATGCAAGAAAGGAAAAGCTGCTGGACCTGATCGGCTCACTAACGAGATGATCTCAAACCTCTCAAATTATGAACTCTCCACCATCCTTGACCTCATTAACAAGACCTGGAGAGAAGGCAAGTTACCAACAGACTGGAGAAAAGCCAATATCATCCCAGTCCTTAAGAAGGACAAACCATCCAATGAAGTAACAAGCTATCGACCGATCTCCTTGACATCAAACCTAGGCAAGATCACTGAAAGGATGATAAATGAAAGGCTATATTGGTGGCTAGAAAGCAATAAGATCTTAAACACCAATCAGTCAGGTTTTAGAAGAAACAAACAGACAATGGATCAGTTGATACGATTCACCCAAGAGATAGGTGATGCCTTCCAAGAAAAAAGAAATGTGCTTGCAACATTTATTGATCTTAGACAAGCCTATGATCGAGTCTGGAGGATAGGCCTCCTCTTCAAAATGCGAAGAATGGGAATATCAGGGCGAATGTACAACTGGTTAAAAGGTTTCTTCCACAACAGAACAATCCAAACAACATTCAGTGGAACAACATCAAAACAAAGAACCCTGGAGGAAGGACTGCCTCAGGGATCGGCACTAAGTTGTACACTGTTTCTTATATTTATAAATGACCTCCCAGATGTCATCACCTGCCAAAAAGCACTATTTGCTGATGACCTAGTCATCTGGACAAAAGGAAAAAAACCTCCAAACCATCACCAAAAATATGAACAAAAACCTGACAACCATCTCTGCATACTGCCAGTTCTGGAAACTTGAAATCAATGTAGAGAAAACTGTGTATGGCCTGTTCAGTCTAAACAAGAGAGTTAATGAGAACAACATCGAGGTCTGGATGAATGGAGAGAAATTAGCATATGAAGAATGCCCGAGATATCTTGGAGTCGAGCTCGACCGTAGACTTACCATGAGACCCCACATAGACAAGCTGATTGAGAAAGCATCCACAAGACTCAGGCTCATTAAGCACCTTTCTTCCTGTGGGTGGGGAGCAGACCAGCACTCATTACGCCAACTCTATACTGGATATGTGCGCCCAGTAATTGACTACTCGCTCCCCCTCCAAACTATTGCAAGTAAAAGCCTCTTACAAAAGCTAGACAAAGTCCAAAATCATGCTCTACGGTTTATAAGTGGTGCCATGAAGACAACGCCGACAGATGCATGCGAAATCAACACCAATATTGAACCCTTAAACCTAAGAAGAGAACGTTCAGCAGTGGAAACATACGAAAGGTATCTGAGAATGGACACAAAGGAGGAGAATAGGAAAATGATAGAGCAGTGGCACCAAAAACACAGAATACAAAAGACATCTTTTCTTAAAAAATGCAAAAGAAGCTAGCATCAAACACCACCTACCAGCAGTTAGAAAGCCGATGGTAACTGTCAATAATGAACCACCTTGTTGGCAGGCAACTACTCCCATAGTAAGAACTGAACTCTCTGACCCCTCAGCAGACAAGAACACTCTAGGACCACTACTGAAAACCATCGCTTTAGAAACTATAGATTCATATCCACAAGACATCATCCATGTCTACACAGATGGATCTGCATTTAAAGCTACCATCAATGCTGGATATGGCGCAGTGATAAAATACCCCAACCAGCACCCAGAAGACCACCCTTGCATCTTTGGCCCTTGCGGAGAAATTTGTTCCAGCTATGATGCAGAAATAACAGCACTAGAAAAAGCATTGTGCCGGATAATCTCAGACTTTGAAAGTGGCATCACTCCACCTGAGGATATTGTTATATTCTCAGACTCAAAATCAGCACTCCAAGCCCTAGAAAGCAAAATGTCCCCTAATATTAATAACATCTGTAGATTTATTGACCAACTGTTCACTTCCTATTGCGTCGAAGTTACACTCCAGTGGATCCCAGGGCATGTCGGAGTCCCAGGAAATGAAAAAGCCGACAAACTATCCAAAAGAGGAGCAGCACTGCCCAGTTCCCATCAAGTACCACACTGCAAACCTGCCAACAGATCCTGAGAAACAATTATAGGGAAGAATGGCTAAACCAATGGGCCTCCTCCCAGACAGGGCGGCCATTCTTCAAACATCAAGCTAAACCAAACCCTCAAGATCCAGTTAAACAACTGAAAAGAAGAGATCAGAGTCTAATTTTCCAGCTGAGAACAGGCCATGCCCCCGTCAATAAACATTTAAATAGAATAGACCCACTACGTGAACCAAACTGTAGGCACTGCCACCACCATGAGGAATCAGTTGAACACCTGCTGTTACAGTGCCCAAGACTAACAGACCTGCGACGCCAACTACTTCCATCGAACCCAACCATCCACAATACACTCTACACATCATCACAGCAACTGAGGAAGACTTGCACCTTTGTCAGAGAGGCAATGGGCTGTCAAGAGCTACCTGCTCACAGCTAAAGGGATTATATCATCATCATCATCATCATCATCATCATATCTCTGCCAAGAGTAATCTTGAGCGAAGGTTGCTACCTTTGTAAAAAAAAAAAACTTATTCCTTTTACTCGAATTTTGGCCATTATTGGATCAATACTGCGGAGCAGAAAAGACAACCCGCGACACTTCTTTAACGAGCTAAAAAAGAACAAACAATCTAAGACAATTCAGTATCACCATCTCTCACACCAGCTTCACCACCGCCATCAGAACTGTAACTTCAGATCAACAAGATCATCAGAATAACCACCTTTTACATCAACATCATAATCAAAATCAGTATTATCATCTTCATCGTCAACGACCATTCTTCTTTAAGAATCTTTTAAAAAAACAAAAACAAAAAAAAAAAAAAAACCAGGCGACAGAGAAAACTAAATATTTCCATCTTCCACATTAACCTCACCATTTATATCAGTATTTTCCATCTCTACCACCAGCATCACAACTAATGTCAGTATTTTCATATTTTAAATAAATATGAGTATTAATATTTCCACATTCGATTTCATCATGACACGCAAAACCAATATCATCAACATCAACATAAAAGTTCCCACACTGAAAAATAAAATTAGCACCAATATTAAAACCATTTATCATCAGCGTCAGTATTAACACTTTGTACATCAATATTGCTACCACCATCAAAATCAATTATCACTTTCCACACCAAAATCAACATCAAAATTTATATTACCATGTTTGGTATCAACACTGTCAACACTATCAATATTATTAACAACATCAATATTGTCACATTAATCGCACAGTTTTTCACGATCTTTAATATCTGACCACCACTTCCGCCGACCACAGACGAACGCACCACCCATAGACTTTCAAACATTACACCAATACACTTCTTACGTTTTTTCTTCATGAGCGGGAAAAATGCACGAGTCAAAATGAATGGTGCTGTCAAGTTTACAGCAACTGTGTCTTGCCACATTTTGGTTGTCAGTTCTTCGATAGGAGCTTCTCCAAGTAGACCTGTACAATGGAGTTAATGAACGAATGCTAAATTCTTTTAAATTAATCAGGTGCAATGTGCATATTACCAAATTAACATTGTATGAGAGATGTGTACTTTCTGTGATTCTCTATGGTGTGGAATGCTGGAGAGTAACAGAGAAGGAAATGTCGAAATTGTCCTCTTTCCACACAATCTGCTCGAGGAAAATTCTCCGAATCTTTTGGCCAAATACTATCACCAATAAAGGACTGCTTACTTGGAGCAGCCAAGCGGACATGCACACCATCATAGCTGGCTGACGCTAGAGTTGGGTTGGCCACGTCCTCAGAAGAGACCCCGATGCCATCACAAGAACAGCTATGCTATGGACCCCTGAAAGAAAGCGAAAGAGAGGCCGACCAAAAACAACTTGGCGGAGAATTGTAAAGGCCGAGATGCAAAGAATGAACCAGAGCTGGGGCACTGCAAGAAAGATGGCCGCCGACCAAGCAAAAGGGAAACAGTTTGTTGCTGCCCTTCAAGACACCACAGGCGTGATGGCCACTGACTGCTTTGACAGTCTGCGGCTAAGGATCAAGAAAAGAAGAGAATGACTGTGTATAACGGAATGGTGAACGAATGCAGGACTGACACTGTAAGCATATTACATTGCTACATGGTGAACGAATGCAGGACTGACATTGTAAGCATATGACATTGCTACATGGTGAAAGGTTATGGTGCATAGTTATATGTTGTTAATGACTTTTCAAAAAAAAAAAAAAAAAAGACTTTCGCTTAAGCGCAAAAGAGCTGCAGCTAAACATATCCACTAGAGTGACAATAACGATTTCCATTTTACAACTCGAATCGTAAAACAAAAATAATGAATGTATTCACTTACATTCGTTTTTCTCCGTCTTTTTTCGACAGTTTTCGTTGGTTTTGTTTTCACTGACGAAGATCTAGTGGTCGTAACGTTAGTTATGTCTGGATCATATGCCACAGTAAGACATACACTATCTACATCCGGAGATTGAAAAGTCACTTCCTTTCTAATTTTAAATTTTTACAAGTTGCGCACGTAAAGAATCCAACAGCAAGAGGAAATCATAAAGACTAGGCCATAAGGCCGCTGCCCTGGCAAAATTTAAAAAAAATAGAAACCTACCCACCACAAAAATATTTACAGAATGTGTGATTCCTATATACACACACTGGAATTCTCACCGGTGCTGCGGAGTTCGTGTACTGTGCTGAGACCCTCCTTGTGTGATCTAAGGGAGGAGATCGGAGCACTGATGGAGTTGTCCGTGTGCAGTGAAGTTAGTCATTAAAACCAAAACCAAATGTTTACATCCTTACATGTATTGATTGGGTGTAGGTGACGCAAATGTTAAAACATGAAACAACAGCTACCACCTGACCTTAAGTTTCTCTCTACCCGAAACAAAACAAAAAAAGATCTAAAGTAACTAATACACGGACGTTACAGCAGACAGCCAGAATTACTATCAGCCATGAAGTCTTGTGTTAAACAGGGCGGATCTCACGCTCAGTTGTGATGTTATTGTAACATAGCGTTTGATGTAATAAAACGACATTCAATTTTCTTTAGTTTGACGTTTGTTTCATAAAAACAAATTCTCCACACCTAAAGGTCTTTTATATTTGGACATGCGCCCTAATATAACCGGTTAGGTTGAACGGGATGCGCCTCGCCAAAACGAAGCAACATTTTATTTAAAAAAAATATAAAGTAGTTGGCCAGGAGTGAAAAACACAACACTTAAAAACAGAAATTGACGTTTCAATCACCCTGTATTTATATCTGACTGTTTAACTCTAATGTTGCTAGAGATCTACTGTTAGTTTGTGGAGGGTTTTTTTCTTGGTCCCGACTGAATCGCGTCTGTCCTACATTCCTGTCGGTAAAACATGCTGAGCTCCTGATTGGTCCGGGAGTTCCCATGAGCCTCTGTGACACTTGAAGCCACGCTTAACCCCGATTTTAAAATGCGTGTCATAGTCTTTCGTAATCTTCGGTTTCTTATAAGAATTAATTTTATATGTTAATATAGTCTGTATCTGAAGAACTCACGGTATACGCGGCTACAGGTTAACAATTTTCTAACCAGTACTCAGTACGTGGCTTCCTGTTGTTCCAGGGTGTCTCCAAGGAGACAAGGAAGAAATATGACTACTGTTACCTTAGGAATGTTGTGATAGTCCACTAATATGAGGTTGCGCATGAGACTGGCAGCATCATCATGTAAAACACATTGTTTCATATACCACAACTGCAAGACCACGTGCTTTGATATAAGCCTCCCCAAGATGGTCATCTGCAGTAGTAGCTCCACACTCCATAAGCAGCGAAAATGGAGGTCATGAGGTCATGCTGGTGGTGACTCCGTGCAATGATAAAATCAACTTTAACTTTCAGACATGCGCAATGGTTTACACATGTACTGGAGCATACAAATAGTCTTTAAAAACAAAGAATTTTAGTACTGAAGATTTACTTTAAAAAAACTGAATTATTAAAAAATTTTTTTCGAAACATTTGGTACAATAAGCGTTTACACTTTAAAGGCACATCTGCAAATAACAAGAACTTGTGAAGAAACTCAAGAAAGAATATTTTGGCCCCGCTTAAATTCAGGGGTCTTCGAGAAGAACAATAGCTCTCATGCAGTCTTAGGCATGTAGGGCGACTATTATAAGGTTGTGTATGGAATTGGTAAGCGTATCAAGCAAAACTCATTGCCAAATTAACCACTGTGACAAAAGCACATTCATGTTTTGTTGCAGGCTTCCTTAAGGGGCAACAGCAGTCGTGTCTCTATACTCCATTACGGGTGAAAAGGAATTGAATGAATGAGCTGGGAAAATGCTTAAAAAAGATGCGTCAAAGAAAAACGAGTCTGTCTGAATTTTCTAAAGAGCACTAAAATATATAAATAATATGTCAGATACATGAATAAAAATTGAAAAAAGTTCATTTGCAAACCATCAATCCCACCATAGCAAACCCCACTTTTCACCACCACACTGGCTAAAACTCATCTTCATAAATGATTGTACTATAAGGTTGAGCACATATCTGCAGTCAGTACCTGCATTGTTGACAAGAATATCCACACCTTCAGGATAGATCGCCAGGACATCGTTTGCGAATTGTTCAGTTTTCTCTGTCACTATGAAATCCCCTGGGACATAATGAAAGCTGCCTTTGTACTGACTGAAAAAAAGGAAAATGTATACTGTAAGACATCTCAGAAAACGTTCAGAATATGTGTGCTTGAAGTGTGGTCCTTTAATGTTTTAAAAATTCAGATTTGACAAAGTTTTAGTTTTTCACTCCGAGGACAGTCAAACTTCCTGCATTGAAAAATTTTTAAACATTATTTTGTCAATCTCTTTTTGTTTTGTTTATAATGATTCAATTTGCGCTCCTTAAAAGAGCATAATTATTTAGGGACAAAAATCCCACACTAAATGTTGTTTGATGAAAAGGAAAATTTGGCATGCTCTCTATACTCCATTACATGCTTAAAAAAGATGCGTAAGAATGCATTTATTGTGTACTTGCAGTAGTGGTTTTCTTAGCTATTTGTTTCAAGTGAGGAGGCTGCATGCGCCATGCACAGACCTAAGTAGTCGCACTTTACTTTACGCTTGGCGCTGTTACCTGACTGATTATTATTTTGATGGTTTCCTATTGTAAATCCCCTGGGACGAAATCATCACTGTAAACATCTCTTTTGGTGTGCTTGTAGTGTGGTCCTTTAATGTTTTAAAAATTTAATGTTCTGGTTATTATTTTTGATGGTTTC
Organism: Oreohelix idahoensis; assembly: GCA_024509875.1. NCBI lineage: Eukaryota > Metazoa > Mollusca > Gastropoda > Stylommatophora > Oreohelicidae > Oreohelix > Oreohelix idahoensis. Next base: position 75,423 of record JAMPIV010006860.1, read on the forward strand.
CTAATTGCTCCTTAAAAGAGCACAGGATCCACAAAATGGCACGCATTTTTGGGTACCAGTAGTGGTTTTCTTAGCTATTTGTTTCAAGTGAGGAGGCTGCATGTGCACAGACCTGGTTATTATTACGTGGCGCTGTTATAGATTACTAATGGTTTCCTATTGCTCCCACGATCATCACGCATTTTGGGTCTTCCACGGTACACGATCTCGCATTTTGGGTCCTCCTATATTGTGATAGTAACACGGTACACGCTCCTTTGGGTCTATCTTAACGTCTTGTTATTATTTAGATGGACTAATATAAGCACTGATGGCCTTTCTTTGTCCTCTTGGATACTGACACTGCTCTTTTTCTGATAAAAAATGTTTTCTTTCCTTTTGTCGAACACACTTTAAATTTGTGCATTAAATGGTTTTGTTCCGTTTGTTTGCAAGGAATAAATCTTTGTCAGTGGAAGTAAGTAAGATAGTTCTCTAAAGCCAACATTAACAGACAGAAGTGAGTTATTACTAGAGAAACTATGAAATCCCTGGAGGCCACACAGATGTTTTTGTACAAAAGAATGTTAAGAGTACAATAGACAGCTAAAATTAGTAGTAAGGATGCCATGAAAGAAGTCAGTAGTAATGGAAGCTTATTACTAACAATAAAAGGGAGCAATCCATTTTGGTTGGACATTTGAGAAGATGAATGCTGGGATATATCGTGCCAACTGCACAGGTTGAAGGAAACAAGGGATAAAGGACGTCAAAGATAGATGATACAGGATAGTCTGACATCGTGGCATGACAAGAAGTCAACAACAGAATCGATAAACAACCCTGGGTACATGAGGCTGTCTATAAATATGGTCACCTACTTGCACTGACATATTACTTGAAGATGAAGAAGAAGATGATAATTATTAATATAATTATATGTATGACTCTACACTTTAATAATTTCGATATAAACAAACTGGATGCTAGAAGGAAATAGAAAATCAGACAACACAAGGGATGTACTGTCTGTAGACGTCTGGTGGCTACTTGATGCAGACTTAACAAGACCACAGGATCGTTTCAGGTGTGCTCTATAAAATGGAATAAGTACTATTTGAAGATCTGTAGTTCGTGTTTTGTGTGCTAGAAAACTAACTAACTAATGAAGATCTGTAGTTCGTGTTTTGTGTGCTAGAAAACTAACTAACTAATGAAGATCTGTAGTTCGTGTTTTGTGTGCTAGAAAACTAACTAACTAATGAAGATCTGTAGGTAAGGTGAGTCTAAAATATATTACTGTGCCTATGAGTGAGTGCACAATGTCTGTGTGCAGCTGGAGAGGACATCAGTGCGTATTTAAGTGAGTTCCCTGGGGTAGTTCCCGGGGATAGTTCCCGGGGGTGTCTGAAGAGACAAAGAAAGAATAGGACAACTGCACCCTCAGGCATGTCGTACAAGGCAACTAATATGAGGTTGTGTATGAGGTTGTGTATGAGGTTGTGTATGAGGTTGTGTATGAGGTTGTATATGAGGTTGTGTATGAGGTTGTGTATGAGGTTGTGTATGAGGTTGTGTATGAGGTTGTGTATGAGGTTGTATATGAGGTTGTGTATGAGGTTGTGCATGAGATTGTGTATGAGGTTGTGTATGAGGCTGACAATGTCATCATCAAAACAGAGTGTCAGAGAAACCACCTCTGCAAGAGTATGTGATTGATTAGAGCAGGTTTCCTGTAAGTGGACCAGCTACAACGGTGGCTCCAGCCTTCGTAAGGAAAGCAAAGGGAAATGTTAATGATACAAGTGAGTGGACAAGTACTTCAATGTGTCAATGTTTGACTAGACAGTACATCGATGGGTCTATGAGTCGATAGTTTTTAGCTCTATGAGTGAGCAGACAGTGCATCGATGGGTCTATGAGTCGACAGTTTTTAGCTCTATGAGTGAGCAGACAGTGCATCGATGGATCTATGAGTCGACAGTTTTTAGCTCTATGAGTGAGCAGACAGTGCATCGATGGGTCTATGAGTCGATAGTTTTTAGCTCTATGAGTGAGCAGACAGTGCATCGATGGGTCAATGAGTCGATAGTTTTTAGCTCTATGAGTAAGCAGACAGTAGATCACATGTGTCTATGAGTCGATAGTTTTTAGCTCTATGAGTGAGCAGACAGTGCATCGATGGGTCTATGAGTCGATAGTTTTTAGCTCTATGAGTAAGCAGACAGTAGATCACATGTGTCTATGAGTCGATAGTTTTTAGCTCTATAAGTGAGCAGACGGTGCATCGATGGGTCTATGAGTCGATAGTTTTTAGCTCTATGAGTAAGCAGACAGTAGATCACATGTGTCTATGAGTCGATAGTATTTAGCTCTGTGAGTGAGCAGACAGTATATCGGTGTACATACGAGTGACTGAATACAGTGAGCCACAATTTCCACTACTGGATACAGTTTCTGTGAGTATGTGAACAGCATATCAGTGCGTCCAGCATTGTACAGACGGTGCAAGAGGCTGTCTATGACCAAGTGGGCAGTACACAGCGCGTCTCTGAGAGATGTCTACGAGTGCGTGGCTGAGCAGTGTGTCCATGTATATGCGAATGATTATTTTAACAATGTATGATTACGCTTGTGCTCGTGCAGTTCCCAGAGGTTTCAGGGGAGGCAAATACAGAATAGCACGTCTGCTACCGCAGATATGCTGTAAGAGGCGACTAATATAAGATTATGTTTTAGGCTGGCGATATTATCATATAAACATATTTGCTACAGACACCACTGCTGCAAAACTCCATGAATGCTTTGGTAGAGGCTTCTTGCAAGGGGACCGAATACAATGGTCGCGCATGTTTCATAATGTGATAGGGTGGGCGAGATGATGATATGTGATCACTTTCTTGCATACCCGCAACCGAGCCGATCAACAATAAAACTCTGATTCTAAGGCAGGGGCTGTATTTATTTATACAACCCAGTCAGTGGCACTAAGCACACACAGCAAACATTAAACAAATAAACCAACAAACAAAACACCCAGCCAGTGCTCAGTTGCTAATCCTGAAACGCAAACAAAGCACGGGCTAGTTAAAATCATTATAGTTAAATAATCAGAAACAATAAGCTCTCACCTGTCAAACTGTCCTTCTTCCACACTGCGTGAAACATTCAACTATCATGCACACACACACACGCACATATACATGCATGTCGTTTAGCGATACTAGTATGGTGTTGTGCATTAGGCTGGCAATCTCACCGTGTAACATCGGTTGCTACCGAAACCACTACTGCAAGAGCATCTGAATGCTTCATGCGGAGGCAAACCACACTGGTGGCCCCATGCTCCCTCAGGAGCGGAGAAGAGAAAAATATATCTCCAAGTGAGCCCACGTGCTCTCACAAACCATTCTACACATAACCATTATTAAATAATCATAAAATGGACATAAAATAATATTCAACTATATGTACAACAAACACTCTCAATAATGAGAATAAGCTACTACCTCTCAACCGATCCACATCAATACTCGTTCCTGCACTCTGAACATGTTGTAAGTGACGACTGGTGCGCCTGGCCACAAGCGTGTTGTATATGAACCCTGATGAGATTGAGAACTCATCACATAAAACACATCGTTACCGAAACAACCACTGCAATAGCATAAAAAATGCTTCTTGTGGGCTTGTGATGGACACCAGCTGCATTGGTGTTTCCATGCTCCGCAAGGAGCAAACAGAGAAACACCTCTGTCCCAAAGTGCCTTACGCACCAAGGAGTGGCCTTGCGCTCTCCAGAAATCTAAATACCTATTCTCACCTCACTCAAAGTAATCCACTACTGTAGCATTATGGTCAATTATCATGAAATACTCTAAATTATCCTTACATCAAAGAATCAAAATATCAAAGAGTAAAATAAAATTACTCTTGACTTAACAAAACTAGAATTAAATTCAACACCTAAAGGAGATTTAACTCGAAAACTATCTCTTCTATTTCCGGGGAAAATTACCTTAACCTGCTTTCGCCCACGTGTCAATTCACACAGTCTAAAATAGCGTAACATTATAGACTTACAACGCGTGGTAACTAAGCGTGTTATGCAGACTTGCTGGCGCCGCTTTTATACAGTCATCAACACGTGGCTGCCATCTTGCCAATAGTTTAATACTATCTAAATTCCAGTTTCTGATAACATCTCTGCCCAGTTTCATGCATGAAATAGTTTCCTACTATATTTGCCCGGTCTGGTGAATGAAATAATTGATACTAAGCTCTTACAGCCGCAATCTGGACTTAGCACTAGTGAAATCTATCCACACATTATTTTTACTCATCTATCATTTCAAGACTAAATTATAATGTCCTGGAAGAAATCTCCTTTAGAAATACATCTATCTATTTCCTTAAACATTAGAACAGACTCACGCTGAATATAATTTCAGAATTACGGAACACTAATGCTAATTTGCTTTGAAATTAAACTCACGTGTTCAAGGCATCTATTTCGTAGATCGACTCTGGTTTCTTTCTCTGGGTGACTGACGAACTAAGAGGCCTCTGCTAGCCAGGCACTTCTTTATATAAGCCGCTAAGCCTAATCGCTCACTAGAGTAGTGCACGCGCAGTAATTGGGCCCTTAAATAACACACGCGATTATTGCTCTAGAAGGCACGAAAGCACAATTATAACCCACAGCTATTTCTAGAGCGAAAACACAAATATACACCACAACTAATTTGTAGGTTTTATTGTGGCCTAGTAATATATCTTCTTGAAGATTTTGTGGTAATCAGGCAGTGAACCACGGAGACATTTGTGATGACAAAATGGCGCTGTCACAATAAGGAGCGGAAATGTAAACGATGAATGATGATATACATGTGTCCAGGTTTACATGGACAGTGCACCAATGTGCGTATGATCGAAAGGACAATATAAAGTATATGTATGAGAGGGTGGACAGTCTTAAACATGTCTGTGAGTGCATGGCTGAGCTGTCTACCAATCTGTCTGCGAGTGAGAAATTTGACAATTTATGAAGTCCTCAAGTAGTTCCCAGCATTCTGTGAGGAGATAAAAAAGAACAGAACTACTGCCCCTTTCCCCCCTCCCCCCAGGTATATCGTAGAGTGCGTCTAATATGAGATCTTACACTCGGCTGGCAACCTGATCATATAAAGACAACTGCTTCAGAGATGACCATTGTTATTGTTATGCAGAATTGACATCATTGCGCTCCGGGCAAACCCATAGGTGCTCTGTCTCCATCAGTATATGTTGAAGAGTGTGAATGCTAATTGTTCCTGTAGCTCGCTGGTTGAATACACGACGGATGCATCCTCTCATACGTCCATCTCTGCTAGCCTGACGTTTGATGCCGAATTCCAACAGTCTTAACCTTGATTATTCATCTACTGCAGTGTCATTCTCTAACAGGCGATCATTAATTGTTCTCAGTATATCTCCCTTATCGATATCCAGTGTCCCCACTATGGGTGCTCTTGATGCTAGTCTGTCAGCTCGTTCATTACCACATACCCCAGCATGACCAGGACAGTATATCCACACCAGCTCTTGTAGACTGGAAGCTTCTATGAATGTTTTCCAGTCATGCCGCAACCAACCATTTTGAACCTTCCGAAGCATGGACTGCGAGTCGGACACAATGATAGCCTTTGTTAATGAAGTTTCAATTATCCACCTTAAGACTGCAGTAACAGCATCGACCTCCATTCTCATGCTGGAAGTAGTTATCTTGTAAGCCCCGCTATGTTCGGCGACGATTCTGCCCTGCACCCAAGCAGAGAAGCCCCAACCGGATTTCTCACCACGGATCACCGACCCATCTGTATACACAATGGCATCACCATCCCCGGAATGATCATGTATCAGTTGATTAATTTCCAGTTCTGCTATTCCATTCCCCCAATTTCTACGCTCTCTCCCAAGGCTGATGATGACCCGCTGGTAGTTATTCCAGTTCTCATCTGACATACACCATTCTTCCCCCTTGAATATATTGTCAACTGTGGCCACCTGCTTGATAGTTGTCTCTGCCTGTGTCACCCATGACATCCCTCTCTTTATTCTTGCACCCTTAATGTCAGCTATGTTACCATGCAGAGGGTGCCGTTTGTCTGTGGATACTCGCATACAGGCTTTTGCTTGGGCCACCACATATCTGCATTTAATCGACAGCACTCCAAACATATACCTCATTGTCACAAGAGGGGTATCTCGCGTACAGCCCAAGACTATGCGCATCCCTTCTTTCTGAATGCGTTCTAGTCGTTCACATTGTGTAACTGACAGCGTGAGTATTCCCAGCCCATACTCAATGACTGATATGACTAGCTGTTGATAAAGAAGAAATAGTAATCTCTGCTCCAGACGCACCGCGGCCATTATTTTCAGTATCGCTAGACCTCTCCTGCATTTCTGTGTGATGTGCTCAACATGGTGCTTATACCAGAGCCCGCGATCAAATGTAACTCCAAGGTATTTCAGCTTTTCTTGCCTTTCAATTTGTTGTCCATTGGGAGTAATATCTGGGAGGTCTGCTTTCATAATGGAGTTTTTCAAGGAGCACCACATCATGCAGGCCTTGTTGGGATTGACTTTGGAGCCAGTTTCCTTGCACCATTTAGACACTTCCTGTAGTGTCCCATGTATGCTATTAACGATTCCTTGTCGGTCTGAGCCAGTTCTGTAAATGAGAATATCATCAGCAAATGTCAGTGTTCGTCCCATCCCAGCTGGTTGAATGGTGGCTACTTTTGCTGTATAGATATTAAACAGCACCGGTGATAGTGGAAAGCCTTGGGGTAGTCCCGGGCAAATGAGCAGTGAATCGGACGTCCATGTTCCCAACCGAAATGCCACTGACCTCTCAGTTAAGGCAGCTGCTATCCACCTTGTAAGCCAAGGGTTAACATCGCAAGCCATTACACAGTTTATTAATGTTGCAAAGTTCATACTGTTATAAGCATCCTCTAGGTCAATTGCTACGGCAACCGTTTCTCGCTTATCCTGGCACCCCTCATATGCATCATATGCAAAAGTTCCAGCGTTACCCCATGTTACTTTCATGGGCCTATAGCTGCCGAAAGTATCGGATAGGATCTGTGCATTTTCGAGGTGGTTCATTATGTTTCGTGCTACTATCTTTTCTAGTAGTTTACCATAGACATTCTGCATTGTAATAATTCTGTAGCTGCTGAGAAGCCTGGAGTCTTTACCGGGTTTAGGAAGTGGTCGTAGGTAACTATGCAGCCAGTCTTCTGGCACAAGAGCATTCTGTAAGCTTGTCGTACAGATAGTTTGTGAGTTATTTTTGGCCCGTCTGAGTAGAGTGGATGGTGATAGGTACGTGAGAAAGGTGTGAGAAATAGATTTCACGGGTGACAGCTTAAGGAAAAAGATATGTCTCTGGAATGAGTAAGTTTCTCTAGTTCAGCCTATCTATACGACTATAATTTAGTACAAGACAACATTGCCCTCCTCATACATATAAATATAAGTTTAACTACACATACACACAGGTATGTGGCAACAAGACACACAAACGTGAAAAAACTACGGTTACTTGGGTATGGGTCTGACCAACACACAAAGTTAAGTTTTTTTAAATGTTTATTACCATTTAAACTTGACAACACCAAATATCTAAAGAAAGATGAAATAAAAATCAGATGTACATACATTTGAAATAGCAGAATAAATGTGCCCTCCCCTTATGGAGATAAGAACCCAAAAAGTTAATAACCCAAAGGTCGAAGATTTGCACTATGTTACAGAGTAGACAGTAAAGTAAGCAAGTTCCTGCTATATGCTACCCAGTAAAGTAAACAGGTTCAAGCAAGTCCAATGTTGGTAAATTCCCTGTAACAAAGAAAAATATACACTCTCTCTTTCATACAGTGGCCACTCAATTACTCTTACCTACTCTTGGTGATATCCATTGGAAATACAATTTCCCTGAATATATGTTTTATCTGGTTCACTTCCCAAATTGGCCCCAGTTCATCCTCTAACAAAACAAAGACTAGTGAGGTGAACGCCGAATCTAGTGTGGGTTTTTCCTGTATGAACAAAATTTCACCGCCAGTAGTTGATGTAGGAACGTGCTCTTGGGATTCACAGTTAAAAGAGGAAAATACTTCCAGTATAGGGAAACATCTGGTTGCTAAAAAAATGTTACAATTGATAAATAATTTTTTTTTTTTTGCGTACGCCCGCTATTGCTCGAGGCGAAATATCAGGTTAGTATGTCTAAGCTGAGACTGATTTTTACGCGAGTATCCATTTTTTCGTGTACAGAGACAGGTGTCCCTCGCCATTCAGTTAGATACTCGCCGATTTCGGAGGTATCCATTAGAGCTGGGTCGGCTCAGGAGCCGCCATCCCTGGTAGACGAAACTTTTTCAAATGTCCTCGCCAGGGCTCGAGTTAATCCAGTCCAAATCCCGGTCGACGAAAAATCTTCAAATGTACTCGCACGGGTTTGATCCTGTGTCACCCAGTCGCTAGCGCAGTTTGGTAACCACTACACCAGCGCGGCTCCCATTGATAAATGATGATAATCCTATCGGCTGACTCTATGTTAGAGCACCGATTTCTGAACAGCGTAAATTTCTGGATGCTTCACTTGAATGCAACTGTCAGAAGTCGGGAATATTAATGTTATTTTGTACACCCTGTGGCCTAATGGATATGAACGCAGTTTCATAATCCAGATATACCAGGTTCGAAACATGCTGCAGGCGGTTTCGTAGCAGATCGCTTTGTGTGGATTTTTAACAATGATATAAGCGCCGTACCGTTCAGAAATCAATGGCAAACTACTGAGTGAAAAAATTGCCTAGAAAAATCAAAAACAACCAATAAAAGCTGGGGTTGATTGCCACGTCCTGTACAGGATAAGCAACTAACTAACTTTGTACACCCCAGTGGGCTGGTAAAAATTGGAAAAAATATCTGGGTTTGGTAAGTCCAGTTAAACTTATAAGGTAAAATGTTTCTCATGTATCCTTGGCAAATACTCACAAATGAAATTGGTGACGCACAAGCCAAGAAAAAGGGACAACATTAACCAATCATAAAATAAGACCGCTGGACGCTCTTGATCAGGTCTGCTAGGAATATAAGAAAAACATTTATGGAAAAATGCTACTATATATATATATATATATATATATATATATATATATATATATATATATATATATATATATATATATATATATATATATATATATATATATATATATATATATATATATATATATTATATATATATATATATATATATATATATATATATATATATATGCACACAGACGGGGACAAGACGATCTCTTATCCACTCCGTCAGTCTTGATTAGAGTTAAACGGCACAGGTGTTGTCTTTAGCCTACCCTATCGCACGTCGCGTAGCGAGTGTAGGTTGGATGGAGTTATGCGACTCTCCCCCCTGCTCGCGGTTAACGATCGCAGTACAATGTCAATTATCACAAACTATCGCCGGTCGTTAGTAGCTATTATATTGGTCGGCGTCTGATAGGTTAGTCGTATGATTTTAAATAATAGGCACGTATAATAAATACGCACAATGAAATAAAGCGTGAATTCTTTTCTGTCACTATCAGTCGCGCTTAGCGTATAAACCAGTCAGCTAAAACCGTCTCTTCTTGTGTGAGAAAGCGTGTGGTGAAAATTAACATTATAACTGAATATCTGTTATGAAATAGCTACGCCTTATTTTATTTCACTAGTATTAACAGCTAGAAAATCTAAGTGAACTATAATGGTAAAAGCTAATACTTTTAAACACGTAAGCACTAGATTCTATTACCAGAAAATCAGAATGAAAAATCCCCACGAATGCTAATAACACATTTTCCACAATAATGGTTCTAGAACTGCGTGGTAAGGCTATCCAAAAATTATGAGTGACAACTGATAGCAGGTTTAAGAAAACACAGTTTATAAATCATTAAATTTCTCCGATCTATCGATAATGTCTGATTTCACCGTACTATGTGTAACGAGGAATCAGAAGCAGAGTTACAAGATAAAGGCTTACGGCCAGTCTTCCGTCGAGCGCTTTCGACCGGCATTAAAAGACTTATGACGTGTAACGGGGTTCTCTAAGATTTTGCCCGCTACTCGACATCAAAGCGTTAACTCGGGGAATTTTGGATTTCCCTTCGTAGACTTCAAAAGATTCTGTGTTTTTCACGTGCGGTCTGTCAGGTATTGTACGATTGACAGATAAGCTCGCGTGAGAAGACGAGGTAAACAAACCTGATTCGCTACCTGTTAAGACGGGCAGGTCACGAAAGTTTGTAAACACTTAGTTTGCTTATGTTCAAAGAAAGGAGGCGGGGATGAAAAATAAGCTTGTGTGAGTAAACACAGGCAGAAAATGCATGGTTTTGCTAGCAAATCATAGGGCGCTACGAGATTTACAAAGGCTGTCAGATTACTGTAGGCTCTTTTTCCATTATACGTCACAAAGTTGTTGTTGAAATCACACACCACTCTCTTAATGCCTGCGTTATCGAGCTGTTTAATGTGGTGATACTGTACACCATCAGAACCCCGGGCAGTGTTCTTACTGGATTCTAAAGTGCACATAACGTCTTCTTCTGTTATGAGGTCGAAATATATGTCGCCTCTTCTGTCGATTCACAGGATACTTTCTTTAATTTCTTGACGGGCAGTTTTATCACCTTTATCTATCTGAGTAATATAACGCTTGAGTAATGCATGTCCCTTTTCAGCATCGGTCTTCAGGCATATCCCTGTCGAGCTGAGAATATTAGGAATTGGTTGGCTTGTATTTTTCCTACTCATTCTGCGATGAAAGGCCCAGAATTTCTGTAGTGTTATGTCAGTGCCCACCTGTGTCACAAAGGCCTCCCACACTGTGTCTTTCGCTTCTCTTGCCAAGCTCTTGAAGTTATTGATTCCTCTTTGTTTTCTCTCTTTAAAATCTTCCACCTTATCATAATTGATCATCCTTCTCTTTCGTGCTATTCGTTATAACTTTGTCACTCTTTCCTGTTCCAGCCATGCTGTCTCCACTGTCTCATTCCACCATGGCGGTTGTGTAAAAGGTGTACGACGATTGTAAGAGAACATACATGTGTGTGTGTAAGCTTCCAGAAAGGGTACCAGATACAGTGGTAGTGTCATGCCTGTTTAATAGCGGAAAGGAAATAATGATGGTGATGATGATGATGATGAACATGATGATGAATACGCTTTGACCTCGGGGCCGAAACTTAATCGATAACTTACGATTTAAATTCCTGCAACAGTGCATCTATCTCCTCCTGTGTACCAAGACCGGTGAGAACAACCGAGCAGCCTTTCCGAGCTAGTCCATTAGCAATGCCTCGACCAATGCCAGTAGTGGATCCTGTTACCACAGCGACCTTGCCCTTCAAGCTGTCGTCAGCCATGTTTCCGCAACTTTCCTATTATGAGTATCACGAACGGGAATTTCTGTAAACGTAAAGCGGTCAGCCTAAATTAAAAAGGGGTACTTAAAAAAGTCACGTGTGTCATCATCATCACCCGTCAGTTCCCTAAGGAGTAGAGGCCTTCAGAGCATATGTCACCGTTTGGTTGTGCAGCGTAAAATACGCTGTAGTTAAAGTCAGTCGAACAGTTATTTGGTGTTAACAAGATGAAAGAGTATATAAAAATGGGTTAGAAAATCAGAATAATTTAAGTGATAGGCTATTCGTTCTTAACATGGGAGATAAAAGAATGAAAATGTAGTGTTTTTTGTAAGGGAGGGAACCTTTTTAGACTTTAAAGTAATCTAAGTATACATCATTAGAGTTTACTAAATTTGCATATCAGATTAGTTTTAGTAAAGACATAGAAGGGAAAATGAAACTAAGGTAAAAAGTACTAAGGGGAATAACTATGAATATTAACGCCCTTTACAGGTTTAGTGAGTTAGGATAGGGATAAACGCACGGGAAAAGTGAGTAGCTCACTACTGTAAATAGAATGATTTTAACGGACCAATCGCATTCACTCAAAAACAACTTTGGACCATCAGATAGGAAATTGAAGAACGAAAGGAGATCAGTCCCACCAGAGAAGTTGACCGGGCAAGACGAGCCTCGCTGGGAGCTCAAGAAATGTGAAACCTGCGGGTTGCAGAAGGTCTACAGAAATAGCTAGACATAGAAATGTAGTGATAGGAATTCAGGAGGACACTTAGATTTGATTGATAATTTGTGCTGTTAAACATAGGATTAGCTCATAGGTGGTGCTAGTAGGACAGTGATAAGTAACGGACTTCTGTATATTACGGTAAGAGGTCTTTGACTCTAATTATGCTTAACTTGAGTGAAGAGAGACATGTTTTTTTAGAAACACGCTCAACATATTGTCACAGGCTAATGTCGCTCATATTTAAGGGAGCGAGCTACAGAAGAGAATATTGAAGCAAAGGCATAATTAAAGCTTAAAAAGTGGATAACTTTTATTATCAGATAGCCAGGATGGGCTGTCATACAAAGACGATTAGGCAATGTCATAAAACAAGAATATATTGAACAAAGGTGGATAAAAAGGGTTTACGGCACTGACATTTATGAAACATCTCATGCGCTCTCTCATATAAGAGTAAGTATGAAGACGCCACCACAGTTGTATCTGACAGTTATGAAACATCTCATGCGCTCTCTCATATGAGAGTAAGTATGACGACGCCACCACAGCTGCTCCTGCCATTATATAACTTTGTTTAGGTGAACTATGAATTGATATTGATGCACGTCATTGAACTATGCCTAGCAGATTATAGTGCTTTAGACAAGAGTCTACAGTAGAGAATATAATAATATACCTTTGTAAAAAATACATTGAGCCTAAGTCTGGAGGCCTGGATAAAAGGGAGATTGAAACATACCCTTATGAGAAAAGAATTGTGGAACACATGTTATGTAAATAAAAGCCATTATGTTTGGAAATTCAACACTCAAGTTGGTTTAATCAATAAAAAGGATGTGGAGTGGGTATGTGAGAAAGAGTTAAACCTATATAGCATATATAGCCTTAAAACCACTAGTACTAGGAAGTCGCTATAACAACAAGGAGAGAAGAACGTGGTCTGGGTTGAAGAAAAGACGAACCTTATCTCATCCAGGAATCACCATCTCTGGCGGAAAAAAGGCCAGTCAATGAGATAGCTCTAACTTGGAAGATAGGTCAAGGAAGGAAATCTGACCACATAGATTAATAACTAGGCCTGCCTCAGTCACCTAGTATAGTAACAGTAGTAGTATCATTGTGACATATGAAAAAGAACACCAGCACTGTTACACATAGGCATTCAGAGCATAGGCCTTCAGAGCATAGGCCTTCAGAGCATAGGCTTGCAGGAATTTAAATCGTGCCGTGCCATCAGCTCAAGGTCTTTCCGTGTCTTCTTCATCCACTTCATGTGTGTCTCCACTTAGCTTCTCCATGTGTCTCCAGTTAGCTTCTCCATGTGTCTCCAGTTAGCTTCTCCATGTGTCTCCAGTTAGCTTCTCCATGTGTCTCCAGTTAGCTTCTCCATGTGTCTCCAGTTAGCTTCTCCATGTGTCTCCAGTTCTCTTCTCCAGTGTTCCATGGTCTCCATCTACCTCTCATACCCGGAGAATCTAGAACAAGGACTACCTTGTAATGCTATCAACAGGTTTCCTGAGTGTGCTTCCTATATATCACCAGCGTCTTCCTCTCATCTCTTGTTCCACTGGCACTTGTCTGGTTCTCGTCATCAGTTCCATATTAGTGCTCTTGTCATACCACATCAGTCATTCCATTCAACGCAAACGCCCATTTATAAAATCTGTAGCTTTGTGATTGTTGTTTTTGTTGTTTCACATCCATACAATTGGACTGACTTGACATTTGTTTTGATTATTCTGATTTCTGTGTTTGACTTAATTTCTTTTGATTTCCGTATATTCTTCAATACGATGAAGGCTTCTCTAATCTTTTATATTCTTACTTTGATATCATCGCTTGTACCTCCAACAGTGTTTGTATTGCTGCCAAGGTATATGTATGATTCTTCATTTTGTAGTGGTGTTTCTTCAGGTGGCAATATTGTTACTGTCTCCTGCATTTATTCCATTATCTTTGTTTTCTCCCTGTGTGTATTCAGACCCACTCGCTGCCACCTCTTATCCAGCATTTTCATCTTGTCCTGCACGGTTATGGAACACGCAAGCCAGGTCGTCTGTAAAGTCTAGATCAGAGTCCACCGGACAGTTAGCAAAACTTTAATGGCACTAGTTACGTGTTGTGTGGCTAGCACTGTGACGCATAGATTTACGACAAACACCACCAAAAATAACAATGGAAATGACAGATTAAAAAACCTCAGCTCTGATGTAGGTAATCTACAATCTCTACAGCCAGTTTATAATAAAAATAGCATACACAAGACAGTGGTTAAAGAAAACCAAACAAACAAACAAATATCATTGATCACAATACTACAAACAACGCTTCAAAAACTGTTTCTAATAACCAGTTCAACAGCGACCTATATAGGAAATCTCATGTTTAATTACAACTGAAATAATCTCTGAATCTACCTAAAAAAGTACTGACTTCCCTACCACATTCGCGCCTCTTGGAAATCTCATAAAACAACCCAGTTCTAATAAAACAATGTTAGCTGTTTCTCTAACCAGAGCAAATAGCATTCCAAACTGCACTATACATCATAACATAAAAAGACACGTGTGAACCAACACCTTCCTTTCATGCTGGTTCAGACAGACTTATACTGCCATCCCACACAATCCAGTATAAGTACAACGGTAGCAAGCTTTCTTCTCTGTACTCGTAATTATCTGACAACGCTAGCAGTAGTGACAAAGCTATCTCATCAGAAAGGAATAACACAACCCAGTAAAAAAAAGTACATAAATAAACCTCAAACCAATATTAAATTCATGCCAGTATAGATACACTTGTATAAGTATGCTTCTGAACAACACAACAAACTGAACTATTAACCAAAATAGTGAAAACCCCGACTTGGGGAATAATATAGAACATACAGAACGTATAATAAGCACAGTCAAGAAAATAGCACACTAAATTAAAGGGAAAAAAATGCCCTGATGTAACCAACAGTTCCATGTATATGGTAAATGGTTGAAAGGAGCGTGCTACACAAAGGAAAGTAGCAAACATCTTAAGAAAAAATAAAAAAAATGTCTTCTCTGTATTTCGTACACCCTCGCTCAACTTTCTAATGACCTTTTGATTATCGTTCAGATCTTTGACCTTTCACCTCGGACACTACCATCAGCTTTCATCTTGGTCATTCGTTAAAGGATTATTTCCTGCAAACACCACACGACCAATAAACTCAGCTCAATCCTCAAACAACTCAAGCAAACAGCCTCGCTCCCTGTGGAACATAGTTACTGACACCCATACCACTATAGTATGATTGTGTATGACATTTTGCAGAGAAAGTTGTAGCAGAAAATAATCTGACCACCAGAGCAAGCTCTGCATCGAAAAAGATTTAATGATAAAAAAAATCAATGAAAAAGCAGTCATTATACGAAACTCAGAACATTAAGTTAAAGCATGAGGAAGTAAACAAAAAGAACAAGAATAAAATGTATTTGTTATGGGATATATGTCTATCTATCTTCTATTTAATCAAAACAGACATTACAAACACAACTTACAATGCTGGAACTCTCTCCAAGCTCAGTACCAACGAGTAATAATGTCAAGGCAACGATACTTGTTTGTTTCGCGTGCCCGAAATCTCTGACTTATGAGGTCTGACCTTACAATCATGAACTAACTAACAACGTTTTGTGCTGACTGGTGCAAATATTTACATTTTTTTAAAAAATAGACATACGATGGAAAGTATAAACCGATTTTTATTTGGCAGTTGATAATATTCCCATGTTTATTCTCTTTCACAATTTTAGATTATTACCGAGCTCTGAGGGTCGACATCTTTGGGGCCGATCACGTAACGCAATTTCTGACATTTTCCCCCCCCCCCCCCCCCCCCGTAACGTGTGCGTAACAAAAACCCACAACATTTCAGAACCCCCCGCACCAAAGCGTAACATTTGTGCACACCACCCCCCCCACAATTTTCTTTGCGCTACGTAATGTGTGAACGGCTCCTTATAGCGGTGATCTATAACTATTTAGCAGGCGTAAAATATTTGTGATTATACGCAGATTTAGAATAAACATCTCCAAGATTATGTAATCACTATAATGAATATTCCCGATATAGTTGTCGAGGTTTGCTGATGAAGCAAACATAGAAAAGGACTACTGCTCAATCAGGCATGCCCTACCAGGCTAACAGTATAACGTTGTACATGATGCTGGTAACGTCGTCACGTTAAACCAGCGGTTTTCAACCTGTGCGCCGCGGCGCCCTGGGGCGCCATGACTGACGGTCAGGGGCGCCATGGGTGGGCGTGGATTTTTTTCGTATTTAGCTGTAAAGATAACACAGAGCTGTGGGAAATTTCATTTTTGGTGTTTGTCAACCTGCGTGACCCCGGAGAAATTTCACTTTTGATGTTAGCGAGCATATGAAGTCCCGCTCCCCCGACCCGCCTCTCAACTCAGTGTTCATTTTGAAAAATACTTTCCTGAAAACTGTGGCAAGTTTCAGTGGGTTCAAAATCATTTCAGTAGTGATGCTCCTTCGGACTTCAGTACTGCAGAAGAGGAAGAACTGATAGAACTTTCATCAGACTCTTCACTACAAGCGAGGTTTCCATCCATGGCATTGCCACAATTTTGGTATTCAGTAAAACAGGAGTTTCCAGGCTTGAGCAAGAGAGCACTGAAGATATTAATTCTTTTTTGCAACATCCTATCTCTGCGAGGCTGGGTTTTCAGCAGAGGCTGACATAAAAACCAAGTTCAGATCAAGACTTGATGTGGAGAAGGAAATGAGGGTAGCTGTATCTCAATTGGTGCCAAGATTTGACAAGCTGTGTAACAACAAGCAAGCTCAAGTTTCACACTGAAGTGACTTGTACTTTATTCATCATATTTTTTTTTTTAGTTTTACTGTACAAGTTTTTTGTTATGGAGATTAAATCATGAGTGCAGAATATCAGTGAATGATTTTCAGACAAAAATTTAAAAAAAATGTTAGAAAGAAACTACTTTATCTGTGCTGTTTTTTTTTTTTATATTAAGGGTTTTTAAAGTGCACTTTGTGTATTTTTTTTCTTGCACGTGTAATTTTTTCACAGATTGTCCAACTGCATTTAAAAAAAAAAATTACATAAAAAATTACATTGTTTAAAAACTTTTCCGTAGCTCTCCTGCTCAAAAAAAGTTAGGCTAAATGTGGAAACATCGCTAGAGTTTTTACCAGTTATCCCACAGGGGAGCCGCAGAAAGAATGTAGTTGGTCAGGGGAGCCATGGACTCAAAAAGGGTGAGAACCGCTGCGTTAAACAATTGCTACAGAAACCACTGCTACAAGAGCATGTTAATATTCAGAGCATGTTAATATTCAGAGCATGTTAATATTCAGAGCATGTTAATATTCAGTGCAGGTTTCCTACAAGGACAGAACCAGCTTCAGTGGTGACTCCATAACTAGCAACAATGGACATGATGACAGAAATATAATGATAGAACATTTGTAGAACTTGTCGTCTTGGCTCCCATGTGTGTCTGTGGCTGATAAAGTTGAGCAATGTAAGTCTGTACATGCAATCTCACCATATAAAACACATTGCTACAGGAAATATCCTATTAAGCGCACATGCAATGTTTCTGTCTAGATCTTCTTTCAGAGAACCACGTGCAATGCTGACCATATTCATGCGCCTTGAGACGTGACACAGGAACAAGCAGGCAACAATAAAACTATTGAAAAGTAAGTTGTGCAGTAATCACAAGATCATTCACGTAATCACAAGATCATTCACGTGATCACATTCTTCTTTGTCTTGTAACCAGCTGGTATAGGCAATCATGGTGGTCAACCACTTCCGGTTCCCAGTATTGTTCGTTAATTCTGTTGTTGATTTGTGTCCAAGCCACGATGTTAAACTGCTCAGAATCTTCTTCTTCGTCGTCAGCTATTTGCCGTTTTCCCTAATTTTGTTCTGTTGTCACATTATATTCTGCCCTTTCTTCACTATAGATCCAAAGAAAATTGATTGCTTCCTTCTAGTTTTTAAGTGACATATTTCATAACGACGCCTGACTACTCCTTTTGTTCTGCTCGTGGTATTCTTATTATTTTTTTTTTATTGCAAAACATTTCTCTTGAGCCTTCATGAATTTTCTTGTTTGCGTTCTGATAGTCCATGACTTGCTTCCATTTGACAGGATATGCCCTATACAACAATTCTTATCAAATTAAAATTAATAACATCGCTGCTCTTATCCGCAAGGTTAGCCGGTTTTAGGACCACATGAGTTATGAGGTCACCCATGGGTCCTCCAGTTTTCTCCCGCCATCTCGTCAGTCACCAATGCTCAAACTAATTGGCAGTTGTCACTGGTGTATTTATCACCTTCACCATCACCATTATCATCATCACATTATCACCTTCATCATCCCTTTCATCATCACCATCAACACCACCATCATCGCCACCATCACCATCATCATCATCATATCATCACCACCATCATCATCATGACATCATCACCATATCATCATCATAATCAACTTCCTCACCATTATCATCCTCACCATCATCAATTTTACCCATAGTGTTAACACTGCAGCCGGTCCTAAGGAAACCTGCCTGTCGTGGTTGAGTTAGAGTGTAGAGTATTCGTCGAGTTGGACAACTGTAGTGAAATCGACAAGGGATAGTGGACTGACAGAGTTATAGATTACACTTTAGATAAGGTGTAAATAGGAGATGGACTTGAGACAACCTGGAAGAAGATTTATTCAAAGGATCTCTCTCTCCAGGCCTCAACTCACTATTACTGTCTAAGCCTCTCCTGCTCTCACTCTTTTCTCTTATCATACATAGAGATTATAGTAAAGAGCTAAAAATACAAATATGGATGGAAAGGTCGTGAACAGCGCATTAATAAATGTGTAAAATTTATTAAAGAAGAAAAGCATGAAAATAATGCATATCATCACAACAACATAAAATTACCTCAATAATCAAATATTCATCAATAATCATATACACCAACAACCACACACACAGATCACCATTCATAAAACCTGTAGAACACAAAGAGATAAATAATCGAGTGACAGTCCTTCGGTTTTCGGGGACCAGCTGAAGTAACTCCAGTAAGTGGTGTTTTCGTATATATCCTCCATCGGTGATGGAATTAACCTGAATAACATCCCTGTATAGGCGCTATCGTTGGTGACCCCCCCTACTGGCGCGAGTTGGGCTGGGGAACACTGTTTATCTCCTGCTGACCAACTGATTGAACTGGGCGACAGCCTGTCTGCTTTTCGGGGACCAAATGTACTAGCTCCAGGAAGTGAATTACTTGTAGATCCTTCGTGAGGGACTAGCCTACAAAACTTTCTTTGTTGGTGCTAAACGTTGGTGACTCCCCTTATAGCGTAAGTGGGGGCTGAAACTCTGTCCATAGATGGCTGCTCATACGTGCGAGGTTTTAAGTATCCAGGAAATACACCAGAAGAAGTCACTTGAGGACACAGAGACCCAGGCGCGCTTATCCGGCGCAAGGCTCCGCTTGGCTGTAAATCCTGTTAAAACTGGTTTGGCTGTGGTTTGCTGAGTGCCCCGTTTAGGCACAAAAAAGGCGGGTGATATGGAATTCTGCTATAGGCATGCTGAGCGGGTTTGATATTCTGGAAGCCGCAATGCTCTGGCTGGTAATCCAATAGGCGAGTAGAGAACTACTACTGCGTTTGGCGATTCCAGATTTAGCGTTGGCTCCGTTGCACTGCGTGAGCTTAACTTGGCATTGACAAAAAGGGGTTTTGATTCAGGAACGGGGTTGACGATTCGTGACGCTAGCGGTATTCAGAACCCTCTAGATCGAAGAGAATATTTCGTTCTTCGCCTGACTGGAATCTGCTCTCGCGAGTCGGTCTCCCTGAAAACTGAGACCCAAAAGAGACACCCTTTTACTTCAAGCAAATAATAAATCACACTAACTTTATACAGAAAGTTTCGCTCCACTATGGGATTAAATTTATTGTAGTTATTGCTATGATAGTTTAGGGCTGTCTTTAACCATGTCTCCTGTTCCTTAAAAATATCAATTATCAACACGCGCCCGCATAGGCTTAATATCTTTTGCACCCCCAGGTACCTATCAGTAAATGTTCTGACATCAAAAATCTACTCCTCTTCTCCCAATCTCAACATACAGGAAACCTAACCTGTAGTTACAGTTAAATGAATATGCTTATTCATCTTACAACATTAAATGAATTTACATAAACAGATTACAGCATTTGACATTACACAAATAAATCGTATGTCCCCTTTGGGAAATATATTAGCATTTCCACAAAATGAGTACAAAGAAAATGCAATGTTCTTGCTATAATAATACAGTTGTGGCTAGATCATACGATATAATTATATCTATGCCTGGTGACTGCTTTCAGTGAAAGTTATGGCACTGATAATTGCTATCATAAAGGTATATGTGTCCTGATTCAAACACAAAGGAACCAGGAATCACAATCAATTTTAATTACAAGTATATGTACAGACTTTATCAATATGAATATCGTAGTGACATATATTATTAAAAATATCCTATGTGTGTCAGTTGTGTAGTAGTAATATGAGGTAATACTGGTTTTGTTTTGTTCAAGCTCTGTTGGTATTTGTCATCATGACTTCAATAGTTTGTCTTTAGGGACTAGTATTGGAGATGTTCTCAGTTCCTGATATTAAGACAATTAAATTCCCCTCTTAATGTTAATTTTACAAAGTCATTTCAAGATGAGGGGACATAATGTTGAGCTCAGCTGGCCAATTCGCTTATCTGGCGTGATGGCGGCAGGAAAGGACTCCTCTGCTCGAATTCTCCTCTGGGTTCAGGAGACACCTCACTGATAGCTAAAAAGACCAAGGAGTATGCTGTCCGACTCAGGATTCAGCAAAGCTCTGACTAGGTGCTGCTCACTACCATCAAGACCACGGTCCCACAATTTCATGGAAATAAACACAGATACGTTGATTAGCAATGAATTCTGGCACAATTACTGGCACAAATTCCCATCTGCTTATGTTCCAGGCTTTTATTTAACACAAATATGAGCTGGCTTCAACGCACTGTTGCTTTATCAAGATCATTTAAACAAGTGGTCTCGAACTAACGCTCCCAAGGGAGTATATCAGCGAGTCTAGCCAATGAGGCCACGTTTCGACAAGTGTTTGAAAAAATGTTACCTTTCCCCGTTTCCCCTAACAACGAAAGATAGTATTTATAGTCCGACCAATCGTGGTTAGGCTTTCATTTGTTGCGCTCCAATCAATTGGGAGTTTACATGGTAGGCTATTTATGTAACGTAAGGTTTTTTTCAAACACGTTATAAAAAAAATTTTATGAGCAGAAATGATTCCATGCTGTCAGGCATCCTCACTATTTTATTTTGGGTATAATTTATTAATTCCTGGACTATTTGCGTAACGTTTTACATATTATTTGTCAGCAAGCCCTAAGGAACCCAAATATACCAATTTGAAAGAGCTACGTGGCTGCGTTCAAAATATGTATTTTCTACCTCCTGTTTCGAAGATGTGCTGTCTGGGTACTGTTATGTTTTCAACCGTAAACCCATCTAATGTTGTCTTTCCTAATAAGAGATTTCAGGATTTATAAACCTAACTCTGGGAAAGGGTAGTGTATTTTATCACTGTCCGTCTGAAAAAAAAATTAGTGCATGTAGACTTACACGCGTGATGGCAGCATTTGTGTATCGCGCGACGCGTGTTGCATGCGTTCCTGATTTTCAGCCCTCCCCTCTCTCTTTATCCTTTTGTCCATCTGTTCGTTCGTTTTGGTAACGCAGTGTAGAAAAAGACATGAATGGAATTTAAAATTTAGGTCAACTTGCATATTTCAAGGTTTTTCTTAGAAAGGCAGCACATTTTATTGTGTGTTTGGGAAACGCGTGTATGTTGCAGAGGGCCTATATTTAACGTGGAAACGTTACAATTTGCAGACGAAGCATAAAACAAAGGGGATTTCGAGTACTGTCATTGTGACAGCACTGTTCTTTACCATTCTTCTTCCTTTCTTTATTATATGTATTTATTAGGCTTTATATTTACTTGATAATTTATATATGTGGATTAGAATATTCCACGACAAGCATATCATACTTACACAATGTGGACAAGTGACACGTTTCTGACTTAATAAGGGAAGATTTTCTGATATAATAATAATTTTTTTTGTTAAATACCGTAATTATTAGATATTTTTCTGCTAATAGTAACAAGAGGAGTTTATGTATAATAAAAAGAGAACTTCCTAAAAATAATAATATAATAAGAGATTTTCTAATAATAATGATAAAATGTGATTTTTTGTGGTAAAACTAATAAGAGATTGAATTCCTGATAACATTAGAGATTTTGTAATAACTGATAATAGTAGTAAAAACCATTATAGGAGCTTTCCTGACAATAATAATAATAATAATGAGAGAAAAATAATTGATATGATAAGAAAAATATGGAAATACAAAGAAATGAAGTGCAACACAAAAACCTGAATCTTCAACAGAAAAGTCATGTCAGTCCTATTGTGTGGCTCTGAAACATGGAGAACAACAAAAACAACAATCAAGAAGTGACAGACATTCATAAATGGGCGCTTGTGTAGAACAGAAGAAATGAAATGATACTACAAAGTCACTCGTGTGAAACTGATGATAAGAACTATACAAGTGCCAGTAGAACAAGAGATGAGAACCCTGGAGAAGATTTGTTCATAGCACTACAAGGCAATCCTTTTTCTGGAACCCCCAGGGTACAAGAAGCAGAAGTAGACCCACAAATACGGCGTACATGGAGAAGATAACTAGAGACAGAAGTGAAAATGATGAGGAAGACCTTGGGCTGATGTCACATGACAGGATAATTTGGCAGACATTTGCTGAAGGCCTATGCTCCGTGTGGAGCCCAAAAATAATGAATGATTGAATGAATGATAAGAAGAGATATGCTAATTAAAAAAAATGAGATTTTCAAATAATAAAAAAAGTGGAAATTTGTCTGATAATAGTTATGATGATGCTAGCTCAGTCCACAGCCACACTAGTTGTCTCATGACATATACAATGCAGTAGTGGTCTTCCTCTTCCTCTGTCCTCTCAGAGACTTATTGAAGCCAACTTGTAGTGGGCTTTATGCTCTTATTAAAGTCAACAACAACAAACAAAAAATGGATGTGCTAATGTACTCTGGTTTATGATAATCTTTCTAGGTGAATACATCAGAGAAAATGTGGTCATGACAACAAGCTTAACATCTAGACAGGCTGAGCCCTCAGGGCCAGATGGACGATCCTCAGAGGGTCAGAAGATCACTAGTTGACAAACACCACACAAGAAAATAACAGTAAATAAATAAAAAAAATTTAACAAAATGAAAACGGGAATCTTTCACTATGAAAATTTAATTCTTTTCTTACTCAACTGACACTGTAAGACTTGCGTACAAAAGTCAAATTAAATTTTTTTCCCCCACAATTTAAACTTATCATTCATGAAAAGCTAGCCCATTTTCATATTGTGTGAATTTTTAAACTGTCAGCAATACATATGCCAGTTTGGACTATGAAAGCCCAACTTTATGAACAATTTGCTTACGATAAAATCAGTTTCACAAAACATTCCATAAATAGTCTTGAGAAACGATGTACAGAAAGCATATATTCATTTTTGTTAGTTGATCTGGACACAGGACAGGAATTTTTTTTTTCTCCTGTCACCTGCCATAGGGCAGTGGATAGGAAGAAGTTAATATGTGTGGTTTACAGATGTTGAGGGGGTACAAATAACATGTCTTTCTACAAACTCTGTTGAATTTCCAGCTATCATGGACCGTAAAACTTCAGATGTTGTCTCATAAACATGTTGCTGTGGTTGTTGCAGTTGTTGATGTTGGACAAGTGGTACTGGTTGTACTGGCTGTATAGTTAAGTGCCCTTTACTCTGTTGGTGGTGAATCAAGACATGCTGCAGCTCATGGTACTGTGGCTGCTGAAGTGGCCTTGCCACAACAAAACTCTGCTGGAACTGGTGTTGAAGTTGTGGCAGAAATAAAATTTGTGATGCAGTCAGTTGCTGCTGTGGCTGCAGTTGTTTCAGCGGCTGGTGCTGTTGTAGTTGTAGTTGTTGTTCTGTTTGAAAGTTTTCTGGTAAAACTTCTCTTTGTTGTTGTTGTTGTTCTTGTTGATGTTGGTCTCCGCTGCTTATTACTTCCTGTTGTTTTGTCTCATGTACTTGAGCTTTGACTTGGCCTGCAAAGCTATGAACTTTTTCCATATGTTTCCGAAGATGCTTCGGCGTGTCACACTTAAACACACAATGGGGACATGTCACGCGTTTCTGACCTGTGTGTCGTGTCATGTGTATACTTAATGTTGTTGAACGCGTGTAGGAGTTTCCACATACATGACAAGTGTAAGGTTTAATACCATCATGCCTCCTTTTGTGGTAAGTGAGACTAGAAACTTGGGCAAAAGATGCACTACATACCTCACATGTATATGGCTTGGTCCCCGTATGTATTCGTACATGAGCTCTCAAAGTACTTCTATGTGTAAAACTCTGCTCACAGTGTTCACACTTGTACGGTTTCTCATTTGTATGAATTCTCACATGCATCTTCAGCAAGCAGGTATCAATAAACATCTTACCACAAAATTCACAAGCGTAAGGACGAGCACCGCTGTGGTTACGCATATGTCGCTGGAGTTTGGCTGCCGTAACATACGTTTCTCCACAGACACCACACTTGAAATGCTTCTCTCCTGTATGTTTGGTCATCATGTGCAGCTTCAAGCAAGAACTTTCTTTGAATGACTTCTCACAAGTGTGACAAATAAAAGGACTCTGTCCATCATGGGACTCCATATGCTTCTTTAGATGCTTGGCCTTGATGAAAGAGATATCACAAACATCACAGTGAAATGACACCTTTTCCTCATGGCTTTTTACATGGTCTTTGAGTTCTCTGATGTATATGCAGGAAAACCTACAGAGATTGCATGCAAAAGGATTTTTACCCTCATGTCTATCAACTGTGTGTGTGTTTAGTTGGTCAATGTTGCTAAAGACATCCCCGCAATGATTGCAGACCAAGGAATTGTCTCCCTTATGAAGAAGCATGTGAGTTTTTAGATGATCAGACCGCGTGAATCTTTTGTCACATACTTTGCAAGAATATGGTCGCTCTCCGTTGTGCAGCCTCATGTGGGTGGTGAGATTCCCTGTTCTAGAAAAAGTTTGGCCACAAACATCACATTTAACTGGACCTTTCTTTCTCTTGCTTTGTTTCTTTATAAGTTTAGCCGCATCTCGGGATTTCTGAGCACATTTTGAATATGGGCAAATCTTCGATTTTAGCTTTGTCATGTGGAATTTTTTCATCTTTTTGTCAGTTCTTGTAAATGTTGGTTCATGATTATTTGATGTTTGTTCTGAATCTGATATTTCTATTTTTGATTGAATGACTCCTGTATGTCTTAGCACATTCTTTGACTTTGTTTTAAATGTGGAATTAAATGGGACAACTTCCCTGATGTTGGTTTTGCCTTCCCCTGTATCATCTTCTTCTTCCTTATTCACCTCACCTTCTGGCTCTTCAGAATCAATGTCATCTTTGGCATTAGTTCTATTCTTCAATGAAAAATTTTCTTTCTTACCAGAGTCATTACAATTTACTTCTATGAAAGTTGACTTCTCTTGGCTCACTTGTTCATTCTGCATTTCCATTTCCTTTCTCTTTTCTGGATGCTGGACCTGCATGGACTGTAAATAAGATCCAGCATTTGTGTGTGACTCAAGTTCGCAAGTAGTAGGTAAGGTTTCTGCAAGCACTCTTAGCTGAACTTGGTGAGAAAGATCTAGATTTTGTTGACTTTCAGTTAAGCAAGGCTGGGACTGAATGGACAAAAGGTCAGAGTTGGAGGCTGAGTAATGACTATCTTCAGGAAACGTGGGATTATGCTCAACTACCATCTGTCCTGGATAGGAGGTAATTTGTGCGCAAGTTTTAATATATATGGAAGAAGAAGAAGGAGACATCTCAGGAGGAGTACTGCTGGAATTAACACAGTATGCAGAACTGTCAAAGCCTGGCTGATTTAAACCTAAATAAGATGTGGGATTATGAAGTAGTGTGAGATATGAAGTTGGAGGTGGCATGTTTTGCTGCTGCTGGGTGGGATCTAATGAAGCTAATGTCAGCATGTTAGTGTCTGTGTACTTTGGCAAGTCAGGAAACCCAACAATGAGTCCATTAACATAAGGCATATTAGTAAGATTGTACATGGTCAATGAAGTGCTGGTGGGTGGTTTTCCTTGGTTAATGTTGGATGTAGCTAGATTTGGCATTGCTGCTGGTGCGATATGGTCTGACATGACTGAGTTGTCTGTGTAAGAATTAATTAATTCTCCAGATATGTTCATAGAATTATCATTATTCCAAGATGATGAACTCTCATATGATGGTCTCTGAGTCTGGTCAACAGGCTGGATTTCAGTGACTTGTAGGTCACTGGTATGAGCAGAGTCTGAAGGTTTGGAATTAGCATTAGAATTTACAGTGCCATCTGCATACAGCACATCAGATGTTTGGCAATTGTTCTGCTTCAATAACAACTCAACAGTGTCTTTTAAATGACTGTGAACTTTATCTGCATGCTTACGTAAGTGTTTTGGAGTGTCACATTTGAAATCACAGTGAGGACAAGAAACACGCTTTTGGCCTGTATGTCTTGTCAGATGGATGCTTAAAGTGGCCATACGAGTGTAAGAGTTCCCACAAATGTGACATGAGAATGGTTTTTCCCCACTGTGGGTCCTTTTGTGGTAGGTGAGGCTTGAAATCTGAGCAAATGCATCCCCACATTGATCACACTTGTAGGGTTTTGCTCCAGTGTGCGTACGTACATGAGCCCGCAATGTGCTATTGTGGGTAAATGTTTTGCTACAGTGGCTACATTTATATGGCTTCTGGTTGTTGTGAATTCTCATATGCACTTTCAAAAGATGATTCTCCCCAAATAACCTACCACATACCTCACACGTAAAGGGTAAATCCCCTGTATGTTTACGTGCGTGCGTTTTGAGTTTGGATGAAGTGGTGAATGACTGGTCACAGGTGAAACATTTATAGGGAGTCTCACCAGTATGTTTACGTAAATGAATGTTCAAATTCGAGCTCTGGTTAAAGGTCTTCCCACAGTACTGGCAGGAAAACTTCCCCTCGTTGGAATGTATCCTTAAGTGGTTCTTCAGCTTTCTTTCACTCCCAAAAGAAACACCACAAATATCACATAAGATGAACTTGTTCTGCACCTCGCTTTGAGTCGTTCTTGTGTAACTCTTCAACTCATTGAGATAAATTTTTGCACCATGACTATTGATATGGTGATACTTCAAATGATCCTTGCGTTTGAACGTTTCACTACATAAGTTACACTGGTATGGTTCCTTCCTGATATGGACAAGCTCATGATTTTTCAGGTGGTCTGATCGACGAAACTTTTTGCCACATGTGGTACACGTGAAAGGCTTGTCCCCCCTGTGAAGCCTCATGTGCAACAGGACATTAGCTGAACGAGCAAATGCTTTTCCACACACTTCACAAGTTTTAGATTTTGCATTTGCCAATTTTTTTGCACTTTTCTTCACCAATTTCATGTCATTTCTGTCTTTGGCCTTTACCTTGAACTTTAATGAACTATTTGGTTTGGTCTGCTCCAAAGATGGAGGTAACTCTAAAGCTGAATCTCCATCTTTTGATTCTGTATCTGTGTTAGAGTAGTTTGTACGCACACAAAACTTTAAGTGAGTGTTTAACCTCCTGTTGTCACTCAGGCATGTTCCACATACTGGACATATAACTGTCTTCTCTAATTTTGGTTCCTGTACAAGTTCCCTGGACTGTTCTAAAAGGTTATAGCTGAAAGTAGAGTTGAGTTCTCCCTTCACATGACTGTCTGTCACATGAACAGCTTCATGTCGCTGTCGTTGACTCTCATGTCTGAAGACCTGACCACAAAACTGGCATTTCAAGGATTGTGTTTTGCGTTCACAGTGGGGCATATGCTTCTTAAGATGATCTGTCTTAACGAAAGAGCTGTTTCCAATGTCATTTCTGAGGTATTTCTGCCTCACATGACCTTTCTCATTCATCTGGCATTTCTTCCTCGTGTGAGTTTTCTTGTGAGAATCAAGCTTGTTTCTTGTGGTGAATATCTTATCACATTCTGAACAGACAAATGAATTCATCATGCCTGAAGCCACAGGACATCTTTTGCTGATCTTCAAACACTACTTGGATGCAGTGTCTTGGCACAAGGTAACCTGGAGTTGTCACAACTGATTGTTACACTGCAAGCATAAAAGAAATCACAAGTTTGTTTTTTTACCACATCATACTCTGATTATATATTTGTATCTAATGTATAGATAAAACTGACTTGGCTTTGATCTAACATATAGACACACTACAAAGCAATATATACTGATACATGTCAATGCAATATACACTGACACATGTCAATTCAATACATTCTGACATGTCATCAATGCAATACATACTGACACTTGTCAATGTAATACATATAGACACATGTCAATTCAATACATACTGACACACATCAATGCAATACATACTAACACTTGTCAATGTAATACATATAGACACACAACAATGTAATACATACTGACACATGTCAATGCAATATATATACTGACACATGTCAATTCAATACATACTGACTAACATCAATGCAACACATATAGACACATGTCAATTCAACACATACTGACACACATCAATGCAATACATACTGACTAACATCAATGCAATACATACTGATACACATCAATGCAATACATACTGATACACATCAATGCAATACATATTGACACATCAATGCAACACATATTGACACACATCAATGCAATACATTCTGACACACATCAATGCAATACATACTGACACACATCAATGCAACACATATTGACACACATCAATGCAATACATTCTAACACACATCAATGCAACACATATTCTTCTTCTTCTTTGATCCTTAGCAGCCGACCATCAAAGCAGTCAGTGGCCATCACGCCTAGTGGTGTCTTGTAGGGTAACAACAAATTTATTCCACTTTGCTCGGTCGGAGCTTTCCGCACCATAGAGAAGCACAGAAAGCACACAGCTCTGATATAATCTTAATTTTGTGCTTGTGCTGTATTAAGAGGACTTCCAGATGTTTTTTTAGGCTAAAAAAGGCTGTTCTTGCTTTGTTCATTCTGTTGTTGATGTCTTTGCTTGCTCCGCCGTCTGGTGTTACTATGCATCCTAGGTATGTGAAGGTGTCTGTCTATACCAGTTGCTAATTCCTTACTGATATGGGCTCAGGGTTGCTCACATTGAGCGTCATGACCTCTGACTTCTTTAAATTGATGTTCAAGCCCACCTGCTGGCTATATTTATTAAGTCTATCTGTTTTTTCCTGGATGTGTTGATGTGAATGTGTTAGTAGTGCAATGTCATCTGCATATTTCAGATCTTCCAATGTAGAAAATGTAGTCCATCTTATTCCTCTTGGACTGCCCTCTGTTGTCTGGCGCATCACCCAGTCTATGACTGTTAAAAATAGAGTGGTTGATAAGGGGCATCCCTGTCGAACTCCTGTCTTCATCTCAAAGGTTAGGTTGCTCTGCCCAACACTATACGTAAAGTTGGCATAGAGGCTTTTTATGATTGACACTATGCAGCTTGGAATTCCATAAGCCCTCAGTATTTTCCATAAACTGTCCCTATGTATACTGTCAAAAGTCTTTTCAAAATCAACGAAATTAATGTACAGCTGTCTTTGCCATTCTGAGCACTGCTCTATAATGTTCCTGAGAGTAAATATATGATCTACACATCTTCTGTTCTTTCTAAATCCTCCTTGTTCTTTCCTCAGTTTGTGGTCTACTGCTTTTGAAATTCTCTGTATAATTATCCTGCCTAGTATTTTGCTGGGAACTGAGAGAAGAGTGATTCCTCTCCAATTATTGCAGTCTGCAAGATCTCCCTTCTTGCAAGATCTCCCTTCTTGGGTAATTTGACAATTATTCCTTTGTTCCACTCTGTTGGTGTTGTCCCTGTTTTCCAGACTTGTGCAAATAGTGGTTCTAATATACTACTGGACAAAAGTTAAGGGCCGCCATTCAGTTTAGACAAGGTTTATATAATTCTTCCCGAGCAGGGTCGATTTTCCAAATGTCTGGTATCTTGAAATCTCTCAAGTAGTCTCTGAATGGTAGAGTGGGACACTGCTAAACATCTTGCAACATGACAAACAGATTGACCATCCTGAATCCATGCCATGGCTCGACCACGGTCTACAGTGCTGAGACTTCTCCTTGGTGGCATGGCTAATGCAGTGATCATTTCGACCACTTGTCATACTGATTTATTGCATACCAACGGTGAACACTCTTTACCGATGATCATTTTCCATGTGAATTCAAATTCAACTCACTTTTTCACCTTTTGAATTAGTGGGGCGTGTTGCAAAAACCACGAGTTTTTGCAGCAACAATGGCAATTTTCATGTGCGGGTTAAAGTGACCCAGTTTTTCTACATTTAAAAAAAATTAACCAGTGCACACAGAAATGTATACACATTTCTCTGAGCTCAGTTTTAATGACATTTTCACTTGTCTTTACAGTTTGCCAATCAATTATATAAACCTTGTCTAAACTGAATGGCGGCCCTTAACTTTTGTCCAGTAGTATAGTTCTGCTGCTAGCTCAGGGTCTGTCTTAAATAGCTCTGCATTTAAGTTATCATGGCCAGGAGCTTTTCCATTCTTAAACCCTTTGATTGCTGTGATGATTTCTTCTTTTCGTGGAATGTCTGTATTAACATCTAGATCGTTTTCAGCATCAGGAACATTCAATTGTGTCTCTGGTGGTTCCTTGTTCAGAGTTTCTCTGAAATGCTCTGCCCATCTTGTTTCCTGTCCCTCTGCTGTCGTGATAAGATTTCCTTGCTTATCTCTTACTAATGTAATATTGTTTGCACCTCGTTTTCCACTGATGAATTTAGTTATTTTGTATACTGTGCTTTGTTCATTTCTCAGTGCTGCCTCTTCTGCCTGTCTTGCAAGATCATCTAGGAAATTCCTTTTGTTGGCTCGGGTTTGGCGTTTAACTTCCTTGTCCAGCTGACTGTACTGTTTGCTATATAGTTGCTTTAACCTGGGGGACTTCGCTTCTGTTTTCTTTCTTTTCATTTCCTTTCTCATCGTTATTGTGTTTAATGTTTCTGGTGTTATCCAGTCTTGCTTCTTCCTTTCCTGGAATCCCAAGCATGATTTGCTGCTTTCCTTATATACTGTTGAAATGGTGTTGAATTTCTGGTCTATATCATCAGTCAATGTCTTTTCCTGACTTTTGGCAAATTGATATCGTTTCTTTATGTCAGCCGCAAAAACTTTTCTGGTAAGGGGGTCCTTCAATTTGCTGATGTCAAACCTTTTCTGTGTAGTTACAGTTGGTCCAGCCCTTCTTAGTTTCACTTTCAGTTTTGCTACTACTAAATGGTGATCCCTTCCCACATCTGCACCTCTTCTTACCTTCACATCTTGTAATGCATGTCTCCATCTACCGTTAATCATGATGTGGTCTATCTGGTTTCTGTCCCGACCATTTAGTGATTCCCATGTTAATTTGTGAATTTCTTTATGTGGGAAAAGTGTTCCTCCAATGACCAGGTTGTTAATGCTACAGAAACTTATTAATTTATCCCCATTTTCGTTTGCTGTTCTGCTGCCGCATTTTCCCATTACTCTTTCATTATATGTATTGTGTGTACCAACTTTCGCATTGAGGTCTCCCATTACTATAATAAGAGGTGTGTCTTCCATTTCTTTCTGCAGAGAGTAAAGTACTGTTTCTCCTGTTGCTGTTTTAACTTTTCCTGCCCCTGTCCATCTGCTCTCGCTTATCCCTAGAATGTGTAACCTATAGTTTCTCATTTCTGCCGTGACCTGTTTTAGTTTGCCCGTCTCGTTCATTGTCCTGACACTCCAAAATCCTATTCTTGTATCATGTTTTGCGGTCAGGACGTCCGTTTTCATGCAGTGGCTTCCTTTCGGCTTTCACCACTGACAGTCATACGAGCCTCAGACTCCGGATGTCCATCCCGCAGCAAAGTTTGTTCATTTGTTGTTGTTTCCGTAACTTCATTATTTATTTTACATAGACAGGGGTGTCAGCCCTATGCTAATTCCCCCAACCTAGAGGACCAGGGTGTCTGCTTTAGTCTGACCCCTGCCCATGCAAACCTGTCCAGCTTGGTAGAACCTTCCAGGAGTAAAGCTTCCGCTGGCATAGCTCTCGGGATAATCAGGGTACGCAAGCCGCCATACCTCGACAAGGTATTGACACCGGTGATGGCAGGCAACACATATTGACACACATCAATGCAACACATATTGACACACATCAATGCAATACATTCTGACACACATCAATGCAACACATATTGACACACATCAATGCAACACATATTGACACACATCAATGCAACACATATTGACACACATCAATGCAATACATTCTGACACACATCAATGCAACACATATTGACACACATCAATGCATTACTTACTGATTCTGATCTATTTACTGTCAGAACTGATAAACTCCTCTGTGTTAGATGAAAATCATGCTGAATAAAATTGTCATCCTTTTTCAAGGGTCATGCCAAACTGGCATGTATGGTAGTGCTATCCACATCTTCCAGTTTGTAGTGTTCTTTGGTAGTCATATTGTTGGCCTTCTCCTCTGCCAAATTCAGCCAATTAGGCACACATGATGCATCAAAGATAAATTTGAACTTGGCAGTCATCTAGGGATTAAAAAATAAGTAAACTTTAAAACTGGTAGGGAATGATGTCTCTGGTAAAGGGACAGCACATACTTTTGAACTGATACAGGAACAAGAAAGAGTTTTGTCCCTGATACATGCACAACATAGACTTTTGTCCCTGACACATGCACATCATAGAGTTTTGTCCCTGACACATACACAACTTAGATTTTTGTCCCTGACATATGCACGTCGTAAATTGTTGTCCTGGACACATGCACAACACACATTTTTGTCCCTGACATATGCACAACATAGGCTTTTGTCATGACACTGGCACAACATAGACTTTTGTCAATGAATTAAGGGGCTGCTGTAAAAAAAAAAGACTTTTGTCAATGAGACTGGCTCAACACAGACTTTTGTCACTGACACTACAAAGACTGTTGCCACTGATACAAGTAAAACATAGACTTGTCACTGGCACAGGCGTGCAGATATGACACAGACTTTATTAAGGACACAAATAGCATAAACATTTACAGTATTAATTGTACAGACATGATAGACTTCATCACTGGTTAAAAACTGAAACTTTAAATACATTCCTAAAAGGAAGAAGAAAACAGACCATAGAACATTCAGTATCATCACTAAGCTCCAGCTCCTTAAGCAGCATAGGTCTTCAACAAATGTGATCCAAATCCTCATCATTTTCCTTTCTGTCTCCAGTTTTCTTCACCATTTGTTTTGTGGTTTACCACTGCTTCTCTTATTCCAGGGATTCTAGAACAAGGACTGCCTGGTCATGCTATCAACAGGCTTCCTCAGTTTGTGTCCTATCAACAGGTTTCCTAAATGTGTCCTATCAACAGGTTTCCTAAATGTGTCCTATCAACAGGTTTCCTAAATGTGTCCTATCAACAGGTTTCCTAAATGTGTCCTATCAACAGGTTTCCTAAATGTGTCCTATCAACAGGCTTCCTAAATGTGTCCTATCAACAGGTTTCCTAAATGTGTCCTATCAACAGGCTTCCTCAGTTTGTGTCCTATCAACAGGTTTCCTAAATGTTTCCTATCAACAGGCTTCCTAAATGTGTCCTATCAACAGGTTTCCTAAATGTGTCCTATCAGCAGGCTTCCTAAATGTGTCCTATCAACAGGTTTCCTAAATGTGTCCTATCAACAGGCTTCCTAAATGTGTCCTATCAACAGGCTTCCTAAATGTGTCCTATCAACAGGTTTCCTAAATGTGTACTGTCAACAGGTTTCCTAAATGTGTACTGTCAACAGGTTTCCTAAATGTGTCCTATCAACAGGTTTCCTAAATGTGTCCTATCAACAGGCTTCCTCAGTTTGTGTCCTATCAACAGGTTTCCTAAATGTGTTCTATCAACAGGCTTCCTAAATGTGTCCTATCAAAAGGTTTCCTAAATGTGTCCTATCAACAGGCTTCCTAAATGTGTCCTATCAACAGGTTTCCTAAATGTGTCCTATCAACAGGCTTCCTAAATGTGTCCTATCAACAGGTTTCCTAAATGTGTCCTATCAACAGGCTTCCTAAATGTGTCCTATCAACAGGTTTCCTAAATGTGTCCTATCAACAGGTTTCCTAAATGTGTCCTATCAACAGGCTTCCTAAATGTGTCCTATCAACAGGTTTCCTAAATGTGTCCTATCAACGGGTTTCCTAAATGTGTCCTATCAACAGACTTCCTAAATGTGTCCTATCAACAGGTTTCCTAAATGTGTCCTATCAACAGGCTTCCTAAATGTGTCCTATCAACAGGCTTCCTAGATGTGTCCTATCAACAGGCTTCCTAAATGCGTCCTATCAACAGGTTTCCTAAATGTGTCCTATCAACAGGTTTCCTAAATGTGTCCTATCAACAGGCTTCCTAAATGTGTCCCATCAACAGGTTTCCTAAATGTGTCCTATCAACAAGCTTCCTAAATGTGTCCTATCAACAGGTTTCCTAAATGTGTCCTATCAACAGGCTTCCTAAATGTGTCCTATCAACAGGTTTCCTAAATGTGTCCTATCAACAGGTTTCATAAATGTGTCCTATCAACAGGTTTCCTAAATGTGTCCTATCCATGTCCAGAGCGTCTTCTCATCTCTTGTTCCACTGGCATTTATCTGCTTCTTGTCTTCAATTCCACACTGGTGAGCTTGTTATTCCATTTTAATCCTTCTATTATATGCAAGCACCCATTTATGAACATTTTTAACTTCTTTTCTTGGTTGTTGTTTTTGTTGTTCTCCATGTTTCTGAGCCATGAAATGCATTTTTTCTTCCTAAATTCTGACTGACAACATTTGGAATGCAGGAAAAATTTCCAAGATGTGGAAAGTGGCAGTAATTATTTCAGTACTAAAACCAGGGATGACCAAAATGTCAGTTTATACAGATCCATTTCTTTAACTTCCCATCTAGGTAAAATATTTGAAAACTGTGGGTAATAAGATATTGAAATTCAAACAGAGATGTGACATTGCCTATGATACATTTTAGTATGCTCTTCAATAGTTCACAGCTCACAATGTCATATCCTGCTGGTGTATTTGTTTTTTCCTTAACTGCATTTTCCACTTTCTCTATTGTAATATCTGCATTTAAATATAATAAATCTTCTGTATTCTCAGCAGGGCCGGATTAAGCTAGTACGGGGCCTGTAGCATATGTTAAGAAAAGGGCCCTATATTAAAAAAAAACAATAAAACAACACAAATATATTTGAACACATACATTTTTAATTTGCATAGTAATTATCATTATCAAAAGTAACAACACAGTCAACATTATTGTTTAAATATTAATGTTTCTACATTTAGCATGAGCAAATTTGTTGATGATATAGGATGTATCAATTTCACGCAGAAGTTTATGTTCAATGCTCATTAGTGTGAGATTGTTCAATCTCTTTTGACCCATGGTGCTCCTTAGTTCATTTTTAATAAGTTTCAGTTTTGAAAATGATCGTTCTCCACTGCAGTTGGTTACCATTAGTGACAAATAGATGCGCAAGGCGATTTCTACATTTGGAAAACAAGACTCGAAAGAAATGTCACTTATCAAACGGTAAAACTGTAACTCTACAAGGTCTAGAGTAGTGCCAATATGAGAAGCAAGATCAGTTTTCAACAGTTCTGTAAACTGCACAAGTTCTTCACAAAGACTTTCTTCCAGATCTTCCGGATATGATTTAATAAGATTCGATGATCTCGTTACCACCTCGTCAGGTGTAAACGACTGTAACTGACGAAGGAATCCAAATACATCATTCAACTTTTGATAAACTGTCTGGCGTTTTGACAAGGCAGAGAGCAAGCTATCAATAAGGACCAGAAATGTTCGGCTTTTAAACTGCTGAGAAGGCGTTTGAGATTCAACAAGTGGATCAAGTGTGCTGAAACCACTGAAATCATCATACTCTCGATTTCGTTTGTGTTTTCGAGTTTGTTCTTCATAATGTTCACACTCAGTCAGATCCTTGGCCTTTTGCTCTATGTCTGCAAAAGTAGACCGCATAGCTTGAATATACCACCGCAGGGATTCATAGAGTGCACAAGCTGTATTCAAATCTTGGTCAGAAGATTGCAAAGAAGCACTGGTCATTTGAAAACGCTGTAATACGTGATCTCACAGTATGATCATTATTCCTGTTTCTAACTTCATCATGGTTGAAAGTAGACCACGAGCCTGTTGACGACACTCTGCCTTCTGATCATTGTTATCTGAAATATCATCCAAGACTTGTTTTATTGCAGAAAAGCTGTGTAAAAGTGCTTTTGTTGCATCTGCCCGAGCGGACCACCTGGTATCTGACAGTCTTTTCACAAAGGGCAAATGGGACTTATTATGAGTACCGCCCACACATAATGCAGTAGAAAGGAGACCACACCGGTAGGTGGAAGCAGAAAAGAAGGTGTACAGGCTTTCAACAAATCCAAAGAAAATGACTGCTTCTTGACAACCTTCAGCAGCACATTTTCCAACCAAATTTAGTGGATGTGCAAAACACGGAATGTAATGTGCAAACTTATTCATCTCTTTAATTCGTGCTTGTAATCCTATAAACTTGCCACTCATGTTGCTGGCGTTGTCATAACTTTGACCACGGCAGTCTTTAATATCAATGTCATTTGCCTTTAAAAAATTAAGTAGACTTTTAGTAAGCTGTTCAGCACTATGACCTTCCATATCCAAAAATGTCACAAATCTTTCAACTGGTCCAGATGGCAAAACATAGCGCAGAGTCAAAGTCAGCTGGTCCATATTAGATACGAGGGAAGGTCAAAAAGTAATGCCTCCTATTTTTTATGTATGTAAATACTGCATCGGTGTGCAATTTGTAAATTTAGCAGGATTCCTCAAACACTCTTCTGCACTGTATAGCATTACCAACCTGTTTCAGTAACAGGTGGCACCACTGTAACAGTTTAAAAATGGCTGCCAAAGACGTTCGGTTAAAACAACGTTATGTCATAGAATTCCTCAATGCTGAAGGCGAGACCCCAATTCGCATCCACGAACGTTTGAAGAATGTTTATGGAGATTCAACAGTGAATGTTAGCACTGTCCGACGTTGGGTACATCGTTGTGACGAAGCTGAAGTAGGTCAATCCTCAATGGCTGACGCAAAGCGGACTGGCCGTCCGTCTACCGCAGTGACTCCACACAACATTCATCGAGTTGATGGTATCATTTGTGGTGACCGTCGGGTAACACTGGATGAACTTTCTTCCATGTTGTCCATTAGTAAAGGCAGTGTCCAGAACATCATTAAAAACCTGGGTTATTCAAAAGTTTGTGCAAGGTGGGTACCCAGAATGTTGACAGACAGACAACATCGCCGACAAGAAAGAAGTTCAAAAGTTCACCATCTGTAGGGAAAGTTATGGCCTCCGTGTTTTGGGATGAGAAGGGTGTGATTCTTCTCGACTTCTTGGAATAGGGAAACACGGTGAATGCAGACCGTTACATTGAAACTTTGAAGAAGCTTAGAGGTCGTCTTCGGCGACTTTACCCATTAAAAGATCAGAGAAATGCACTACTGTTGCACGATAATGCCATGCCACACACCGCTAAACGCACCATTGATGCGATTGCAGAATTTGGCTGGACATTATTACCACATCCCCCTTACAGTCCCGATCTTGCACCTTCTGACTTCCATCTGTTTGGACCACTGAAAGAAGATCTTCGCGGACATCACTTTGAGGACACCGAGACCCTTAAACGCGCCGTACGCCAGTGGTTTAGGAAAAAGGACACACATTTTTACCGTGCGGGGATACATGCCCTTGTGAGAAGATGGACAAAAACTGTAACAAATAACGGAGACTACATTGAGAAATAAATTTTTGAAGTTCAGACATGGGGCTACATTTCAATGTGAATTTTATCTGTTTTCTTGCCTATTGAATGCAATTAAAACTTACGAGGCATTACTCTTTGACCGTCCCTCGTACATCTGGAGTAGAATCCAATGAAACGGAATAATACTTGTATTTCTTCACTTCACAGAGAATGTGATCCAGTATGCTGGATCCAATCAGATTGATGAATTCCTCACACGTTGTTTTAGATAGATATGATGTATGTCCAAATCCTTTGTTTGCATGAGTACTTATATGCTCTGCCAGAAAAGGGTCAAACTTGGCCAGTAATTCTAACAACCCTAAGTAATTCCCGTTATAAGGGGACCCAACAATTTCATCACTGCCACGAAATGAAAGGCCTCGTTCTGCTAAAAACTTCACAACTTCAATTATTCGCTCTAGAAGTTTGTGCCAATACTTTTCTTGAATGTCCATTTGTTTCACAAGTTGGGAATCGACACGTTCACCTTTGTTTTTACGCATCAACAGTGAAATTAAATCTTGTCTATGTGAGGAGCTTTCTTCATGTAGACGCAATAGATTGCTTGCATTTTTCCAGTCTTTAAACCCTTCCACAGTAAACTTTGATGAACATTCTGAACTCATAAGCTTGCATGGGAAACAGAATAGCCGCCCTTTACTTTCTGAATAGCATAACCATTTTCTTGCATGCTGCCTGTTTGTAAGTTTATGAATATGTGGAAAATAAGACTTCTGACAGTATCGAGTTTTCTTTTCAGTGTCATACAATCGCACAGATGAAGAGAAGGCACTATCAACATGTTGACATTTTTCACTTCCCTTGGATATCGAATATTCACGCTCACAGTCGTCTATATTGTTCGGCCAGTCACCAACATCATTAGAGTACTTCTTCGTTTCACTTATTCTTTCACATTCAGACTCAGTGTATACTGGGTTTTGCTGTATGTTTTCTGCTGCACAGCCTGCACTAGTACTAGTTGTTCCTGTACTTCCAGCTTCAGCGGTTAGAGTACCACCACCATGAACATCAAAATATTCTGTCAGCTTACGTGTTTTTGATATCACAAGTTGATCGCTTCTTTCTTTTTCTTCCTTCGCTTTACGTTTTCCACTTCCAGAAGAATAATTACGTCCAATATCTCTGTGTCTACTGCTCATTTTTTGAGTTTTCTAACCTTACAAATCAAGAAATTTTAATCAAGATCGAAAGAGAGTGCGAGAACGCCGTATACATCAATTAAAACAGGAAGTTTCCGTTTCCTAAATTCTAGTTTTTATTGTTAATGCAAATTCATTTCACAAAGAACGAAACAAAATTAGAGGGGCAGTCGCCTAGAGCGAAAAAAGTGGCTTCCGTCTAAACGTGACCAAATTTTCAACGCCACTTAAATGGCTTCCGTCCGCAAACAGTTAAGATAAAAATAACGAAGAGTCCCACTAAGTCACCCTCTTATGCTCTTTCTCTCACAATTTCGTGACACCAAATGAAAAGGCGCTAAAGATGGCATAAATCACAAGATCATTGGTTTAACGCTCGTATTAGAAGATGACCAACAAATTATGTACATATTTATTGGCGCGGGGCCCCTAAAAGCATGGGGCCCGTAGCATATGCTACTTGTGCTACTACGTTAATCCGGCTCTGATTCTCAGGCACCTCTTTAGTTATCTTATTTTTTGCAATGAGTTTTCTATTGGTCTCACTCTGTTCTAGTTTTTTCATGGAACTAACATTTGGTAGTATTTGACCTTTGCACTTGCTATCTGCCAGTCTCTTTCTGGCCCTTTAATAGTAGGTAGCATCATTTGTTGGATAACATGAAGAACCCTGGGACTGTATTCAATAGAACACTGGGACTGTGTTCACTAGAACACTGGGACTGTGTTCACTAGAACACTGGGACTGTGTTC
Source organism: Oreohelix idahoensis (assembly GCA_024509875.1). Classification (NCBI taxonomy): domain Eukaryota; kingdom Metazoa; phylum Mollusca; class Gastropoda; order Stylommatophora; family Oreohelicidae; genus Oreohelix; species Oreohelix idahoensis. Next base: position 115,780 of record JAMPIV010006860.1, read on the forward strand.
ACAATGGGTCTAACAATAAATTCATTTCCCTCTATGCCAACTCGTGAAGGTACCCAAGCTATAAAGTGAACACCCTCTGGAATATAAGTATGTAGTAGCCAGAAATATCTCTGCTGCTATATCAGGTCTACTGCATTCTCGTAAGTTTCTTAGTGCTTGAACTGCTGAAAGTAAGTCAGTTAAAACTGTCAGTTTTTGGGGACAGTTGTCAGAGAAGATTACTAGTGCATTTAGTATTGCCATCATCTCTGCCATGAAAATAGAGGTACACTCTGGGATGTTTTACCATTTCCCATCTTGGGATATATGTACCCATCCCTAATTTGCCATCTTTTCCCTTGGATCCATCTGTGTATACTGTAATGCTGTCCTTTGATATTTGCTGTATATACTTTTTGGCTTTATTTGTTATATTTTTGGTATTGCCTATTTTCTTAAGTATTTCTGCCAGGTGATAGTCTGTGTTGTTGTTTTAGTTCCTAGGGTTGTATCACCAGCTTGTAATCACGACTATTATTAATTTATGCATTTAGAGTTTCTAGCTGTACAAGCTGTTCCATACACTTTCATCCTGTTAGGTATCTATTGGTACTCATCGGACTGACCTAGTTTAGTCATTGATACCTGACAAAATCTGGATATGCTGGGTGAGACTATCATAAGTTTGGGCTTGTAATTTAGTCTTAAATCCTTTCTACATAGTACCAATAGCAGGACTCCTAAAGCTACCTCCAGAGCCCTCACCGATGTTGATCTGACTGTGCCTGCTGTTGTACACTGTCGTGAGACATTCTAAATACCCATATATATAAATTAAAAAGTAAATGAAACCCCTAACGAATTACTTCAATAACAGGAAAGAGAAAAGGTAAAAGAGAACAGTGCTGTCACAATGGCGTACAAAAATCCCCCTTTTTTCTGCTTCGTCTGCAAATCGTAACGTTTTCACGTTGATAGTAAAAGCCTACTGCATCACTACACGCGTTTCAAAAAATAAAACGTGTACTGCATTTCTTAGAAAAACCTTGAGATAGGCGCTGAGTGATGACCTAGATTTAATATTTCATTCATTCCATTTTATACACGGCGTAACTAAAAGACAGATGAAAGTAGGATAGAGAGAGAGGGACGACTGAAGGCAGGAAGCATGCAACACTAACACGCGTTTCGCGATCAAAAGTGAACGCAAAACCCATGCGTAAGGCATGAAGCACTAACTTTTTTTCAAATAGTCAGTGATAAAAAACACTACTACTACAAGAATCAGGTTTAAAAACATGAAAAATGCTTATTAGGAAATATGAAATTCTACTGATTTACATCTAAGCTCCTGACTTTAGTATGACATAACAGTGGAAAAGGCAGGACAGGTGGCGGTTATAAACAACGAAAAGGAATAAAGAACAAATATACGACTATCTTTGGAAAACACATATTTTGAACGCCGCCATGTAGCTCACTTTAACTTATATATTATTGTACGGCCGGACTTGCTAACCAAGAATATGTTATGTGTTACGCCTTTAGTCTGTTAATAAAATAGTTATGGCCAAAATACAATAGTGGGGGTGCCTGACAGCATGGAATCATTTCTGCTCATAAAATTTTTTTATAACGTGTTTGAAAAACATTACGTTACGGAAATAGCCTACCATGTTAACTCCTATTTGATTGGCGGGAATGAGATGTAAGACTAAACACGATTAGTTGGACTGCAAATACTAGTTTAGTTGTTAGGGGAAACGTGAGAATGGTAATATTTTTTGAAAAGTAGGTAAACATGGCATGATTGGTTAGAGCTGCCAATATACTCAATTCAGGGCGTCTGTTCCGGGCCACATCTTGTAATAAACCTACTAAGAAACAGTGCGTTGAGCACCAGTGCATAATTTTTTCTAAATAAAAGCCTGGGACAGAGGCAGATCGGAAGTTGTGCCTATTCATTGCCAGTCAACGAAACTGTTTATTTTTCCATGAATTGTGGTAAGCTTGAAATATTTGATATCTTTTTAATGAAAATTGAATGTGAATTGATAATTTATGTCTGTCTATGTGTGTGGTTCAGTGGCCAACATGAGAATAGCCTAAATATTGCTCCAACCTGAATAGGAGGTGTCGGAAAAAAGTAAAACTGCATGGGATTGCCAAACAGTACACTGACACCTATCTTATGGACTAGAAAGAAATAATGCTGGAATTGCAGAGGCGTAGTAACCATTAGGGAGGAGTATACTGGTGTAAATTGTTTCAGATGAAGCTAGCAGTGGCCTACAGCACTGAACGCAAGTGTTTGTTATGTATTGTGTTCAGTGTGGAAATAGAGTGTAAATTAGTTTTGAAATAGGAGGTACCACCTTCCTGTTTCAGGGACGGTGGTCCTAAGTCATTGAGGCAGCATTTGGCCTGAGTTGTGCTGAATCCTGAGGCTGACAGCATACTCCTTGGTCCAGATAGCGACCAGTGAGGTGGCTCCAGAACTCATTGAAGTAATCGAGCAGAGGAGTCTTTTCCTGCAGTCATCACGAAAGTTAAGAATTTGTGGCCAAAGGAGCTCAACAATATGTGCCCCCCCCCCCCCCCCCCCCCCCCCCCCCCCCTCTCTAAAATTGACAGTAAATAAAGAGGGCCTATAAACTGTTTAAATTGACAGGAACAGTGAATTTTTTCCCAATAATATTTCCACAAGGATCAAACACTTGATGTCATGAGGACAAACAACACTCTAGCTTGAAAAAACAAAACCAGTATTAACTCATATTACTACTTCACAACTTACACAAATAAGATAAGAATAATAAAATATGTCAATACCAAGATTATATTGATAAACTGTGTACATACTACTTGTAATTATAATTGATTGTGATTCCTGGTTCACTGTGTAGTTGAATCAGGATATCTCTATGTAAAGGAATTAATACATAGATATATTTGACTTTTAAAACTGACTCAGTTAAGATGGTCTTATAGAGTGTTACATGTGTGTGATTGTCACAGTGTTGTAAAGTGCTGTGAAATAAATTAAATTGTTTATGTGTCTGTTGTTGTTGTGACTTACACTTCATCATTTGCATAACCCTAGACATTCAACGTAGTCATCACAATATTCCAGAATAATTCTGACTGAGATATAAATGTGGTAGCAAGTAAGGTCACCTGTAATACATCACCCTTATTAGATACAGATACCTTCACAGCTGATCTCAGTCAGCACACTAAGTCCCCTATAAATATTTATATCATCCCACTTTACCACATACACAATGATTGGTGCTGAGTTTTGTCTAAATGCGATCTTGTTGCTATGTGCTGCAGAGAATGGTCAGTGCAAAATAATCGAATTTAAAAACAAGAAGTTGAACACATTTACATTCGCCTACACTATTTAGATTTTCATAAAGAGGGAGAGCTGGTTTTTGTGTACATCGGGCAGAACAAAAGGAGATTGGGGGGGGGGGGGGGGGGGGGGGGGTGGGGGGGTCGGGGGGGGGGGGGGGGGGGGGGGGGGGGGGGGGGGGGGGGGGGGGGGGGGGGGGGGGGGGGGGAGGAGTCGGGTCAATAATATAAACATTCTCAACGTCCAGAGGTCATGACAAGTGAGAACAGATGTTAAAAGAGGTTGAAATGAAGCACAGCGGGCCTTTAAATTCAGAGACACATGAAAAGGGGTACGGGTGAGGGAAAGTTATGGTATCCTAAACCTAACGACGTTGGCGACTTACTGGTATGGCATAAAAGAGGACGGCCCACTGTGCTTCATTTCAACAGTTAAAAGATAGGCCTACTGCGGCTGAAATGAACAACGGTGGGCCTTGTGTTCGGCACCTCCCAAAAAAGCCCAGAGGCGCAGTAATGAGAGGTATGGGTTAGAAATCATAAATCTAACCATAATCCTAACCCTACCGATGTGGGTGACTTATTTGGGTAGCGTCGAAGAAGTCGGCCCTCTGTTTTTCTTTTCTTGCTACCTCAAGACGAAAATAGGTCATAAACGGCAACAGGCTATTATGGAAGGCTATAAACACAATTAGTTTTAATATTAAATGCATTCCTTCTGTAACCTTACCTATTGTTTATTTATTGCGTTCTGTTATGGACGTTTTCGAATTTGTTAGGCCTACTAAACAAGTGATAAAACGCTAAAGGTTCACTTTTGAGTAAACCATTAACTCATTTCATTCTCCGGTTTGACATTTTTATAAATAGCAATAGCAGTACAAGTAGTAACCTTACAAACAAAAGAGTGCTTAATAAATGTTATATCAACGCCCACACGCCTGCTTGCGTAACCATCTACAGAAAACATGGGAGAAAAAACAATAAACACGCAAAACAACAGTCTGTTAAGTTGTATGTTAGTTAAATATTTTAAAAAGTATAACTGGTTGTCTCATGTCCTCACTGGACGCCTTTTTCAAACATAGGCAATTATATTTTGGTTAGGACCGTTAGATGGGGTAGTGAATTAATTCTGTAATGCGAAGTTAAATGTATTCAGTTATTCTATTATCCACTAACTTTCAGCTCCCTCTTGTAAACATACTTTCATCAAATACACGCCAGATTTCCTGTCCTGTGCCATCCGTTCTAGGTTTTTCCTTCTCTTTATTGATCCCCTTTATGTCTATGTCTGGTTTGTTTTGGTTTTAAGGAACATCTTCATAGCACACAGACAACTCCATCAGTGCTCCGATCTCCTCCCTTAGATCACACAAGGAGGATCTCAGCACAGTGCAAGAACTCCATAGCACATGCGAGGAACCCAATGTGTGTATGCAGAAACCACACATTCTATAAATATTTTTGTGGTGGGTAGGTTTCCTAATTTTTAAATTTTGCCAAGGCAGCGGTCGTATTGCCTACTCTTTACGATTTCCAACTGCCGAGGGACTTTCAACGCGTACAACGTGCTAATTGGACCTCTTATTTTTTTGCCCTTTTTCGAGAAGGCTAGGTAGTTAACCCATGAGATGGGGGGGGGGGGGGGGGAATGACATTACTAGGAACCACTGGTTCTGCAAAAAAATTTCCATCAACTATCTTCCCTTTGCTGGGATCCAAACTCGTACCGTTCGAATTAAAGGCGGACGCCATACTTCATAGCCACTCCAACCCCCGATGTCTAAATCCTTTGTCCATGTGTTTGTGTATTTTTTTTATAACTCCGTCTATTTCTATTACCCGGAGAATGCCAAAACATGGAGCAGGCATGAGTAATGTCGTTAACTGGTTTTCAACTACAGACATTGCTTGATGTACCGGTACATAACATGTTTTGTTTGTAAGTTGTTTTGTATTGTGCTTTCTTACTCTAGATAATAGTGAGCATCATCATCATCATTGATCTTTCTTGCTTATTAAGGAGCATGGGCCCACCCTTGCGTCTTGTCCCGCTGCAGCAAGTCTACCATCGAAGCATTAATGTACGCTTGCGCTTCTTTATAACAGCGTGTTTCACATGATAAGGTTGCCAGCGTCATACACAACTTCTAATTAGTCGCAGCCTACGAACTGCGTGAGGGAGCAGTGCCCTCTAATTTTGTCTTTTGTCTCAAAGACCCCCGGGAACTACAGGGACCTTGAGAAACTGCCACTCCAGATCAGCCTTCTCATCATTTTTATCCCGAAGGAACCTTTGATATACTTTTCAGGCACACACAACAACAAAAAATAAAATAAAATAATAATATATAGACGTTCCCCGACTTACGTAGCTCCGACATGCGTAGATCGGGACATATGTAGAAACATTTCCGACCCTTGCCTCTGCCTCAATTGAACACGACAGTGACTCCAGTATCGATTATTGATTATTATAATGTATTTTATTAATTACAATTACAATAATTATTAATTATTATTATATCAATTATTATTATTGTGTACAAGGTTTATAATGAAACATGGCTCCGTATATATATATATATATATATATATATATATATATATATATATATATATATATATATATATATATATATATATATATATATATATATATATATATATATATATATATAACACATTAAAAACGCACCACTATTATATATACTGATGCCGAGAAGCTGGCAAAAAAAAAAGTGTGGGAATGGATTTTCCCCGTGTTTGCCATGCGGTAGAGAGCGAATGGCTGCTGGAATGGAAAGTGCAAGATTCAACCCATGGGTGTGTGTACAGACTACATGAAAACGATGAAAGTTACACGTGCAACACGATTCTCAACAGCTATGACCCTGAAAATGTGTACGCGTTGTGGCAGTATACTCGGTATAAAAAGGCCGTTGAGACAAAACACCCAGTACATGTGCTTGAAATGCCACGACTATCTGAAAACGACCGCCAACGAGCCATTGGTATGTTGGAGACCGGAATGAGCTCGCGGGCCATTGCCAGAAGGATGAATTGCCAACACAGCACTATTGTACGTCTCAATGAACGTTACGGAACCACTGGCAGTGCCCGGGATAGACTTCGGAGTGGCCAACCACGAGTTACTACCCCTGCGCAAGATCGTCATATTGTGCTGAGTCACCTAAGGAATTGACTCTCCCGGCAAGTCAAACAGCAAGAGCAATAGTGGGTAGACATGGGCAAGTCTCTCGAATGACAGTCATACGACGACTCAGAGATACAGGCCTTACTGCAAGACGACCTTATGTTGGGCCAAACTTGACTCACAGACATCGTTAGCAGCGCCTGCAATGGGCAGAGCAACATATCAGATGGACTAGACTGCAGTTGAATGCTGTCCTATTCACAGACGAGAACAGATTCAACATATCCTTTGCAGATGGACGTATGCGGATTTAGCGACGGTGTGAAGAGCGCTTTGCAGATTGCTGTGTCAACCGATTTCGAGGTGGCAGTATTCACATTTGGGGAGGATTCAGTTTTCACCATCGCTTGCCTCTTCACGTCTTCCGTGGAAATGTTAATGCTGTGACATATCGAGATGAGGTTCTGGATGCACTGGTTGCTCCTGCGTTCACAATTTATCCAGACTTGCAGCTTCTCCAGCAGGATAACGCACGTACATTTTTTTGTATTTTTGGTTTTCTCCCTTGCCTGCACAGAATGCAATGAATTTCATAACAATCAAATGTACAAATTAATGACCAGCATGGATTCATAGGAAAATGAATAAAGATTCCAAATATGTAAACTTGTACACACTTATATTTACATTTCACACTCTGTTCCTGGATTATACAGGTGGTGCGTTTTTAATGTGCTTCAGTATATATATATATATATATATATATATATATATATATATATATATATATATATATATATATATATATATATATATATATATATATATATATAATAGTTGCCCATCGCAAGCGAAGATGGCGACAGCTTCAGACTTGAGTTGTGACACATCTGTGCCGTGATCTCATGTGACTTCTTCTTCTTCTTTCGTCCTTAGCCACCGACCGTCAAAGCAGTCAGTGGCCATTACGCCTAGTGGCGCCTTAGGGAAACAGCAGATAGGTTTTCTTTGCCATTGTTTCCCATCACGCCTATTGGCGTCTTTAGGGCAACGGCAAATCAATCCATTTGCTGTTGTTTCCGTAATCGAAGTGACTGGCAAACGGGTGATCAGCCCGTTGGTTTCATGTGACTAATTAATCCTATTTTGGCCCTACAGGCCCTGCCACATACGGGGAACACATGGTTAGAGTCGATAGTAGTGTTGCTGTGCATTCTGGCCTTTCTTGCAGCATGCTTGCCTTCTGCCTTATCAGCTAAATTCTGTTCTGCAATGCGAGCACTTTGAGTAATGTTTGTCCGCCAGGCACAGCGATCCTGTGCGATAGTCTCCCAGGAGGAGACATCAATTTTGAAGCTGCTCAACGATGCTTTCAGTGTGTCTTTGAAGCGTTTCTTTTGTCCCCCCTGCTGTTCGCTTACCCGTGGAGAGTACTTTCGCTGTACAATCCCAGAACTTACACATCATAGCTTTTTGCTTTGGGGATGCGTTTTTCGGGGGCATGCGTTGGTTTCAAACAAACATGTCCAGGGGGGGCCCCATCTAGTTTGGGAACCTCTGCAGCAAATGTGTAGATGCTTGAGATATGTGCTCTGTTGAGGACCTTTCAGAATTAGATACTCTATCATGCCACTTGATCCAATTGAGGATTCCTGCGAAGACAGCTATATTGTGTGAACATTAATGATTACCAAATGCTTTTGGCATGTCTGTTATACACATGTCCATGTTTCACGGGACATTATACAGGAGGGTAGTGAGTAAATTCCCCTCTTAAGGATTTATTGCATGATGTTATACTTTTATCTTATGTCGATCCCAGACATTTAGCATCTTAGTCTTTCGAAAGCTGCACTTGTACCTTTGCAATTCTGCAATTTGTTGACCTCTGGAGTCGATATTCGCATCTTTGGTAAGGGTACTGCATTTAGATAAGTGAAGCATTAAATTATACAAAGTTTGTCCATTCAATTTTCATAAATGATTTCAATTGTCCTAGGAGACGTTGGCATCAAGATTTCTTTACTCTGATATGTTAATTTTTGGTTCACAGGTAAGGTTTGCCCAGGAGCAGGTTGCAAACATTTACTTAACCTCTCTTTTCAGATTTCTTCGTATTGATGGTAAGGCCAAAGTCTGTCACACGCTACAGAAAAGCCTCGCTCATATTTGTTTCTGACATGTCCAGTTCAATCGTGGTTGCTTTCAATTTATTGCAGGTGTTGAGGGGCACAGTCGTCCGCCAAATTCCTGGACCTACGAGGTCAGAGATCATTGTTTCATTCAAAATTACCTTCCGTTTAAATGTGCTGTCTGGGACTGTTCTCTAAACCGTAATCGTTTTTCTAATAAATTGAACAGATTCCATCTGTACCTGTATCTGATTTTGTGTATGTTCCGTAACGCGCTACTGTCTTTGCAGTATAACGTTAGACAGCATGGCAGCAAATATCATACTGAATAGTGAAGCAGAAAAACAAGGGGGGGCGAGCACACAACCCTGTTTGACACACAGAAAGAAATCTCATTTGTGACTGTGCAGGGGAAAGGGTTCAGAAGGTTCTCCATCATTCAATTGAAACGCGAGCCATCATACCTTCAAAAAACTGGCGGACAATTGAGATGAACTTATCGGGACAGCGAATTTTCGCCATAATTTTCCATAGTCCGTCCCTATTGACAGTGTCAAAGGCCTTGGTCAAGTCAATAAATGTTGTGTATAGGTCACTGTGCTGTTCCTGGCATTTCTCCTGAAGTTGGCGAGCAGCAAATATCATATCGACGGTCCCGCGGCCTGCTCGGAAACCACACTGACTCTCTGGAAGTAAGTCCTGCGATTCAAGATGAACAGTCAAGCGAGTTTGAGCAGGACTCGAGCCAGGATTTTGCCCGCAATAGATAATAGGGAGATTCCCCTATGGTTGTCACATGATTGATGATTTCCCTTTTGCTTGTATATGTGAACGATGGTGGCATCTTTTAATTCCTGTGGTATCTGTTCTTCATCCCATACTGAGTGGAAGAGGTCTGTTAGTCTCTGCAGCAGCATGCTGCCTCCAGCTTTATAAATCTCAGCAGGAATAGCATCTGATCCAGGGGCTTTGCCGCTGGACAGTAGACTGGCTGCTTTCTTGACCTCTTCCATGCTGGGTGGAAGGTCAAGTCTGACATTGACTGTAACTTGCGGTATACTTGCAATGGCCTGGTCGTTGACGGTTGATGGACAATTTAAGATGGCGTTGAAGTGTTGTGCCCAGCGTTCCAAAATCTGCGTTTTATCAGTGAGCAATGCCATGCCATCAGCATTTAGGACCGGTGATGATTGTATCGATTGAGGGCCATAAATTGCTTTCAGGGCATCATAAAAGCGATTTGAGTCATTTATGTCTGCATACCTCTGTATCTCGTCTGCTTTATTGCTGAGCCTTGCATCATGTATCTTCCTGAGCTTATTCTGGACAACTCTGCGTATATTGGTAAAGGCTGCCTTTTTGGATGTTGAGGAAGGGTTGCTTTGATAGTCTCTGTGCAAGCGATATTTTTCAGCCAGCAGTGTTTTAATATTTTCATCATTCTCATCAAACCAGTCATGGTTCTTGCGTGTTGTATATATATATCATTCTCTACTCAAAAGAGCACTGACAATTAATATTGGATTATTATATGTATAACTTACTGATCATGTATATATATATATATATATATATATGGGGTGAGTGTGGTGGCAGTTGGAGTGGTAGTAAAGGTGGTAGTGGCACAAGAAGCAGACGATGGCTCTCCTCCACATGCAGGACCAGTGCTGGTGCCAAGTTGCTCTTCTCGTCTCACGATAAATTGGTCCAGAGAATTTTGAACAGTTGACCTTTTCTTCTCTTCATAAACTTCTTTGTGATATGAGAAGGCATCGTTGACTGTGCGTTGACACTGAAGACACCGGGATACATCAGTGTCCTGTCTTTTCATAGCTTCATAGAGGTTATTCAATGATTGCACAGCTACGTGCATATCCCTCGCTGTGAAACGTTTGAGCTGCACTTCCGGCTCTTCATTGTCATGTTGCTCTCAAGCTCGATCAACTGCTCGTTCGATAACTATTCATCATGAGACTAAAACCAACTCGTCCACATTATCTTCTTCCATCTCAAGCTGAAGCTGTCCGGCAAGCTTAACAATGTGTCCTATCAACAGGCTTCCTAAATGTGTCATATCAACAGGTTTCCTAAATGTGTCCTATCAACAGGTTTCCTAAATGTGTCCTATCAACAGGCTTCCTAAATGTGTCCTATCAACAGGTTTCCTAAATGTGTCCTATCAACAGGCTTCCTAAATGTGTCCTATCAACAGGTTTCCTAAATGTGTCCTATCAACAGGTTTCCTAAATGTGTCCTATCAACAGGCTTCCTAAATGTGTCCTATCAACAGGTTTCCTAAATGTGTCCTATCAACAGGCTTCCTAAATGTGTCCTATCAACAGGCTTCCTAAATGTGTCCTATCAACAGGCTTCCTAAATGTGTCCTATCAACAGGTTTCCTAAATGTGTCCTATCAACAGGTTTCCTAAATGTGTCCCATCAACAGGCTTCCTAAATGTGTCCTATCAACATGCTTCCTAAATGTGTCCTATCAACAGGCTTCCTAAATGTGTCCTATCAACAAATTTCCTTAATGTGTCCTATCAACAGGCTTCCTAAATGTGTCCTATCAACAGGCTTCCTAAATGTGTCCTATCAACAGGTTTCCTAAATGTGTCCTATCAACAGGCTTCCTAAATGTGTCCTATCAACAGGCTTCCTAAATGTGTCCTATCAACAGGTTTCCTAAATGTGTCCTATCAACAGGTTTCCTAAATGTGTCCTATCAACAGGTTTCCTAAATGTGTCCTATCAACAGGTTTCCTAAATGTGTCCTATCAACAGGTTTCCTAAATGTGTCCTAACAACAGGCTGTCCTATCAACAGGCTTCCTAAATGTGTCCATCAACAGGTTTCCTAAATGTGTGATAACAGGTTTCCTAAATGTGTGTGTGATCAACAGGTTTGTGTCCTTAGAATGATTGTGTATCAACAGGCTTTCCTAAATGTGTCCTATAAGAGGTTTCCTAAATGTGTGTCCTATCAACAGGCTTCCTTCCTAAATGTGTCCTATCAACACGGGCTTCCTAAATGTGTCCTATCAACCTATCAACAGGTTTCCTAAATGTGTCCTATCAACAGGTTTTTTTTTAAATGTTTTTTTTGGTGTGTTTTTTTTTTAAATGTTTTTTTTTTTTCCCTAAATTTGTTTTTTTTTTAGGTTTTTTTTTTTTGTTTTGTTGGGTTTTTATTTTGTGTGTTTTTGTTGGTTTTTTTTTTTTTTTTTTGGTTATGTATATATTTATGTTTGTATGTATTTTTGTGTGTTTGTATGTGTGTTTGTTTGTTTGTATGTATGTATGTATGTATGTATGTATGTATGTATGTATGTATGTATGTATGTATGTATGTATGTATGTATGTATGTATGTATGTATGTATGTATGTATGTATGTATGTATGTATGTATGTATGTATGTATGTATGTATGTATGTATGTATGTATGTATGTATGTATGTATGTATGTATGTATGTATGTATGTATGTATGTATGTATGTATGTATGTATGTATGTATGTATGTATGTTGTAAATATTTTTATTTTTTTTATGTATTTTTTTTTTATGTATGTATTATTATGTATTTATTTTTGTATTTTTTTAAAATGTTTGTATATGAATTTGTTATGTTGTTTTTTTGTTTTTTATTTTGTATTTTGTATGTATTTAAATGTTTTATAAAAAAAATGTTTTTTAAATGTATGTTGTTTTATTATGTTTTTATTTATGTAAAAAATATTTTTTGTTTATGTATTTTTGTATGTATGTAAAAAATGTATTTTTTTTTATTTTTTTTATTATTTGTATTTAAAAAATTTTTTTATAAAATTTTTTTTATTTTATATAGAATTTTTTTTTTTTTATATGTATTTTTTTTAGTAATATTAAATTTTAAAAATTATTTTGTATTTTAATTTTTTTTTTATTTTTAAAAAATTTTTAATGTATTAATAAAATTTATTTAATTTTTTTTTTTAATAAATTATAAAATTTTTTATTTTTAAAAATTTATTTATTTATGTTTAATTATTTTTAATAAAATTTATAAAAATGTATTTTTATTTTTTTTAAATAATTTTTATTTAAATTTATAATAAATAAAAAAAATTAACATACATTTATTTTTTTTTTTTAAATTTAAATTATTTTTTTTTTTTTATTTTAATAAAATTTTAAAACAAATATTTTTAATAAATGTAAAAAAAATATAAAAAAAAAAATATTAAAAAAAAAAAAAAAAAAAAAAAAAATATAAATAAAAAAATAAATATATATTATAAAATAAAATAAAAAATTTTTAAAATTTATTTTTATTTAAAAAATTAAAAAATAAAAAAAAAAAAATAAAATAATAAAAAAAAACATAGTTTAAATATAAAAAATATGTAAAAAAAAAAAAAAATTTAAAAAATTTTAAAAAAATTAAAAAAAATAATAAAAAAAAAAAAAAAAAAAAAAAAAATAAAATAAACATTTTTAAAATAAATATAAAAAATTATTAATTTAAAAAAATAATAAAATAAAAAAAAAAAAAAAAAAATTAAAAAAAAAAAAAAAAAAAAAAAAAAAAAAAAAAAAAAAAAAAAAAAAAAAAAAAAAAAAATTTTATTTTTATTAATTAAAAAAAAAAAAAAAAAAAAAAAATTAACATAATTAAAAAAATAAATAAAAAAAAAAAAAAAAATAAAAAAAAAAAAAAAAATAAAAAAATTATATCCAAAAAAATAAAAAAAAAATTATATTTAATAAAAATAAAAATATTGTAAAAAAAAAAAAAAATAAAAATGTAAAAAAAAATAAAAAAAAAAATTAAAATAATAAAAATGTTTAAAAAAAACAAAAAAAAAAAAATAAAAAAAAAAAAAAAATAAAAAAAAAAAAAAATATAATAAAAAAATATTAAAATAAAAAAAAAAATAAATAAAAAATTAAAAATCTAAAAAATATTAAAAAAAATAAAAAAAAAAAATTAAATAAAAAAAAATAAAAAATAAAAAAAAAATATAAAAAAAATAAAAAAAATAAAAAAATGTAAAAAAATAAACAAAAATAAAAAAAAAAATAAAAATTTGAAAAAAAATAAAAAAATAAAAAAACAAAAAAAAAAAAAAATAAAAAAATAAAAAAAAAAAAAATAAAAAAAAAAAAATAAAAAAAAAAAAAAAAAAAAAAAAAAATTAAAAAATAAAAAAAAAAAAAAAAAAAAAAAAAAAAAAAATAAATAAAACATAAAAGTCCTAACAATAACAAGAACATACGACACATGTACATAATACAAAATACATACAAACCTATACATACATGTATTGTCAATAACTAGTAGAGTACTCATACCCATAACCAGTTACATTACATACATGGGGCAAATGTATACATGTATGACAAAACAAACAGTTGTAAGTAATACATTGTAACATAAATTATGTACATACCAAACATATGTATGTCATACATACATACAGTAACATGACATAACTAATACATACATTAGCGATATGCATAATAAACATGTTACCATACCAATGTATACATACACATGTACATACACTAAATACTGTATGTACTGTACGTGAGTACATGTATGTTATGTACAAATGTAATAAGTACGGTAACATACAATACCATACATACAATAAGTATGCATGAATAAAACTTTACAGTATTCAAAATAACAAAAACAACATGTATACCAATAAAAATTAATTAACAATCATACTGTATAGCAATACAACCCATAAATACATTACATTGTATGTACATAAGACCAACAAAGTATGTACATGTTACAAATGTACATACATGTATGTCTACATACCATAATATTCTTAAGATAATTTATGTATGTATGTATGTATGTACAATACTATCAGTAATAGCCATACCTATGTATGTTAATAAGAATGTATGTACCATAGCATATCATACATTTTGACATTTAACATATATTACAGAAATAGTACATGTAACATAGATCTTACAGTGTATAGATAATCCATAAATACATGTATGTATGTAGACCAGTAGTCATTAAAGTATTACATACGATAGTAGATAACCGACCATAATACGATACCCAGAATGAACATAAATCACCATTCAATGACTGAATAGTAACATATGTTACATTTTATAACGAGGCAGTGTCATTGTATATGACGCCCCAATTTATGTTGTGCAGTGTGGTTATGTAATTACATCATGAAATACATTTACAGCCTGTTCAGAATAACATACAGACGCATAACCATGAGATACGATTAATTGAAATAGGCCATGAATACTATAGCATAACATACATAAATACTTACATACAAGTAACAGACTATGACATTACATACAGAATAAATACATAAACATCACATAAATACATACCATAAATACCATAGGATTATGGGGGGGTACATACCATACATACATAAATACATCGCATACAGTAATAATAAACATTCACATACACTACATACATACAAGATTCAACATAAATACAGAAATACATACCTACATACCATACTTTCTTAAATTACGATAAATAGCTTACAGAGCGTACTTAGAAACAGATATACCAGACATTCTGTAAATAGATAGAATACATACTTCAAGTATTACTTTCATTGCAGTAATATTAGTAATAACATAAAGAAATCAGCAAGATACGCAGACATTACGGTTAGGACTGCATATGTAGGTAATACATATAAATCTATCATACTGACAGTAAGAATTTCATAAGACATACATGTCAACATAGACGAATTAATGTCATACATTACATACATGAATTAAATGTTACCATACTTAAATAAATAGCATAACATACATAGTATACATACAGTACATCCCGTAGCATACATACATACCATACACTAATGATACTATACCCATACATACCATAAGGTTAGGCCGTACATTACCATACCATTACATAAATAACATGTATAAATACATTGACATACCCAATACATTAAACATACATACATAGGCAATTCATACATACAAGCATACATGCAATAGCATACTGTACATACATAATAACAATCCCCATTAATTTGTACAACATACATAACATTCAATAACATCCCCATACATACATATATACCGTAGGGCCCATACATGGGTCTATACATAAATAATCCATACAGTACATACATAATACATACTTAACATTAGATACATACATAATATACATAACATAATAGATACCCAAATACATACATACATACATACATAAATGACCAAACAAATTATCTGATACATACATTGTCATAAATTACATAATACATAAATGTCTACGATAGCCATAAATTCATACCAATTACAGAAAATACATACATACATCCCCCATACATTCATCCATACATCATACATCCATACATAATAAATAATAGAACTCTAACATACATAAGACAGTACCGACATTACTTACAGAACTACAGTAACATACAATACATAATACATAAATACATCCCATACATACATACCCCGCATACTAAATAAATACATACTACACCATACGTACCATACCCAAATACATTCATTAACCATACCATATACATACCCCATACATACCCGATACATTACCATTATCATAACATACATACCTACATAAATTAGCATACATACATACATACCGAGTACCTACAATAATAAATGGACTATAACGTCGGCCGCAATTGTTAAAGCTATGTGGTACATACGAAATGGACGGGTGGGGTACCTACATACCATAGATGAACATACATACATACATACATACATACATACATACATACATACATACATACATACATACATACATACATAACAGACCATTACATAACATACCATACATTACCTACATACATACATAAGTACATTCATAACCATACCTACATGACAGACATACAATACATAGCCATACATACATCTCAACCAGTATCTATACCGATACATCGCTGATACGTTACATACATAACTTACATACAAATAGGAATTATACATACAGTACATCACCAACCATTTATATACCAGTACATACAGTAAGATACAATAACATAACAACAACCTACTCCTTTATGTATACAAAACATACCATACATTACATTACATACATAAATGACATATGACATACATGGTTTACAGTTAGCTTTGGCCTACCATCCCCATGACATACATTACATACTTTGCACGGGTGGTACTACATAGTGTGACATACACTTACGGTTCATACAGCTACCTACCCCCATACATACATACATGGGGTTTAATAACATACATACATACATACATACATACATACATACATACATACATACATACATACATACATACATACATACATACATACATACATACAATATACATACATACATACATACATACATACATACATACATACATACATACATACATACATACATACATACATACATACATACATACATACATACATACATACATACATACATACATACATACATAGTCACATACTGTGGACATGAGATACAAACATTTACATAAATGTATCATACATTAGCATACCATAATACATACATTTATACCGTGTGCATACATAACATATGTGTTGATAGCATCGGGATACATAATACCATACAACTATGTCTTTAGCATACATAATTGGGGAGGATACATACATAAAATAAACCACAGTACATAGAATACATAAACCTACATATCATGACATACATTGTTTAACATACCATACGATACCTACCCATCACATAAATATACATGTATACGGTCACGGGCATACGATACCAGTACCATAAATCATTTATAGCCCATACATGACTAGAAATTACCGATAAAGAATAGGCATACATAACAAACTGGTACATACCTACAGGAAATTACATACATACGATTCCCATAACGCGATGTAAACCTAAATACACCACGGTACGATCACATACTATGATACCTTACGATGAGATACGCCATGTTTTTCATACATCAAACTGTTACATTGATTTACATACATATAGACGAGAGTATTCTTACTAATACATATTTACAGTTACATATATACATACATGGACATACATAATTACATACAGGAGACCATACATACATACATGGACATACATATCCTAAATACCATACAGAACTTAGCATTCATTCATACCTACATACATTGTAACATCACAACCTACATACAATGATACAACATACATACATACATGACCCATGTACATGACATAACTTACAGTTACATACATACAATGACAGTTACATACCTTACATTACCTACAATACAGAGCCATACATACATTACATACATTACATACGCAGATGACATTACAATACCCATACATACATACAGACCATACATTACACCGACCTACCATGACCATACTATAACACATAACAACAAACCTACATAATCTACAGTCCTACAGATACATGACCATACCTGATGAACATACATAAATGGCCGCGACTGACATACATACCTCCTCAGAAAAAGTAGAATTATCACTAACCTAACACCTCCTACTGTTTGTCCACCACCCCACAACAATAGGCCCCGCTCAGACGAATTCGTAGGAAAGAAAAACATTCATGTATAAACAAAAAATTAACTGATGCCTAAAACAAGTATGCCATAAACAGATATAAAATAAGAAGTGTACCTGCAAGTAGGCTAATGTAAATTATAAATTGAGTAAAAGAGCATGTAATTTCTCTCCATCTTTTAAAGCTACAGGGTGGTTACATTTTAAAAGCAATCTTTCTTTTTTGTAAAAAAAAAAAAGTGAAAAAAAATTATATGAAATTACAAACATACTTAAAAGTACCTAACAAAACTTGTATTAATATACGAAACTTAATCTTACTTGAAATAAAGGCTTCAATCTTACCTTTAATAAAATTAGTAAAAAAACTCATAGGGTTAAACAAGTTTACATTTTCTGTTAAGTAATTGGCTAAAGCCAATAATGAATTTAATTTTTTCTAAGAGCACGCGGGGGTGTATGGGGGCTTCCTTTGGTTTAATATTAAATAAAATGACTTTTAAGCCAATCTTTCTTTTTTGTAAAAAAAAAAAGTGAAAAAAAATGTAATTAAAAAACTTATGAAAATACTTAAAAACTTGTTTATGAAACTTATCTTTCTTGAAATTAATCTCATTCTTTCCCTTTAATAAATTAGAAAAAAACTCATAGGGTTAACAAGTTACATTTCTGTTAAATAATTGGCTTATAAGCCACGGAACCCCAGTTGAGAAACCTTGCTCCAGATACTACACTTATATAAGCTGAATGTATGTAAAGAACGCACTGCTTTTGCAACGCCTCAAATTCTGAAGCAAAAGGAGCATACGAGCTGTCATGCCTCAACGTGTACATTCTTTTCCGTGTCTGTGGTCGAATTATTATTGTAATATTCCTGTTGATCTTATTTTTTGTTTGTTTAAGAAGAGACAATGTGTCATGTTTTGTAAACGCATGCTTTGTCTTTTCTTGGAAAAGGGAAGTGGGCCAGCCAATAAAAAAAACTTGACCTCGCTGCAGCCGATCAATAATTGTTATGGCGTTTAAAGAGAAGCAAGAACTATGTCAATTCTAAGACGGATTTATGTATCGTGTAAGATGATGCAGATACAGAAAATGATGGATGTTGGTTCATTTTTCGAAGGATAACTCCAGCTCTCTGCAGTCCTAAAGAATATTGGAAGAAATGATTACTTTTGGAAATATGTGCAAGTGAAGGCGCCAATATATCGAAAGATGCTGTGTCGATTGTGTTTCAAAATTTGATATAATTCTAAATCGAAACCAATTATGGAAAGTTTCACATGGAAAGAAAGCAGAAAATCTGGGAAATGGAAGGAGATTAATTAAAAGGTTATGGATAACCAGGTTAAGATGCACGAAGCAGATGTGGGAATGCCACACACACACACACACTCTCAATCGGAATTGCTTAAAAGCCTGGCTAAGAATAAGCTATCAAACACTGGTCTCCGATACGTTCGCGATTGGCCTATAAAAAGGGACAGCGGATTTTTCAAAATCACAAATGCACAAAATAAGTCAGAAGGACAGGCGGATAGATAGAAGCTAGTCAAGGCTGAAACCTTTACCATCTGTTGCAGGGCAGTGCTATTTCCGCCAAACCAAGTCTTTTCTGGACTTACATTTATCCTAAGAGGGTATGTAGATTTACGATTAATTAATTTGTTTTATTACAGCTTTAAATTAATAGACTTGTGTCAGGATCAGACCAAAGGACTTAACAGAACTTTAGTTGTGAATCTGTAAAAGGAATTCGATGCCTACCAGTGATTATCAGGATTGTCATTTGGAGTAGTGAATTTACAATGTTATATAGGAAACATAGAGACTTGGCACTCCATAAAGTGAAAGGCGAAGGTAGCATCATACCTATGTGTAAAATGTATTATATTCAGGTATTATATTATTTTCAAAAAATGTTCTGCAGATAGACACCTGTCTGGTCTCGCTATTGCTAATCAAACTGATCCATGTATCATTCATATACAGGCAACCATCTGAAACACACTCATTTCATGAACACATAGACGTGTGGGCTTCATAACAAAAAGCTAGCCACATGTCCAATATTGTTTTCAGGTTCATATGTGTCATCATAAATCAGAGGTCTAGAATCCAGATCAATCAGTGGTATTTGAAAAAAAAAAACACAGGAGCCTTTGCTTTTGTCATCAGGATTTCAGAACTAGTCCCCATAAGTAGTTGGTGGTCTATGGGAAAGACCTACACTGAAAACTCTATGCCATTCCAGTGGAGACAGTCATAAGACATTCCAGATGAGTAATAGTACATATAACCAAATTCAAGCAACTCATGTGAGTAGCCAAGGACAGTGATTAGTTGATGATGAAAATATTGGTTTATTAGCATAGCCAACAGATTATTTGAAAAGAACATTTGAGGAACTTTGTTTCAACTTAATTGGAAAATTCAGTGAAAGACTTTCTTAGAAAATAATTAGAAATATAATAAATTAACCACCATTCAGTTTTTGTAATATATTTTATTCATTGAATTCCATCATCCTCCATTTACAATTTCACAAGACAGAAAAATAGATGTAAATAATAAATTCAGTAATTGTACTCAGCTGACTTATTAATTTTATATTGTAAAAGTTTGAGTTTTATTGAATTGTTTGATTATCACAGGTAGTTACATAGCGGAGGTGGCAACTTAGTGTCTGACTTTATTCTGAATACTTTCTGAAGAAGATACCTTCACAGCCGTGACTATCATGTGATACTGTGACGTATAATGGAAAAAGACCCTACAGTAATCTGACAGTCTTCGCAACCTCGTAGCGCTCTATGATTTGCTAGCAAAACCATGCATTTACTGCCTGTGTTTACTTACACAAGCTACTTTTTCATCCCCCTCCTCTTTTCTTTGAACATAAGCAAACGAAGTGTTTACAAACTTTCGTGACCTGCCCGTCATAACAGGTAGCGAATCAGGTTTGTTTACCTCGTCTTCTCACGCGAGCTAATCTGTCAATCATACGATACCTGACAGATCGCACGTGAAAAACACAGAATCTTTAGAAGTTCGTACTCAGGGGAAGGCAGAAACCCCTGGGCTCTTTGATCTTTAGAAGCGGGCATTCATACAGAGAAAAGCCGTTACTCGTAATATGTCTTTTGATATTGGTTGAACACCTCGACGAAAGACTATATAAACTGTGGTTTCTTAAAAGCTGCTATCATTTAATAGCTATTAACGACAGGCGATATTTTGTGTAAGTGCGTACATAGATAATTAAATAATAATTAGCATTGTAAGCTGACCACGTAGGCATAAAGGAAAACACCGTGTGCCTTTTAAATTTAATCAGGACTGACGGAGTGGATAAGAGATCGTCTTGTCCCCGTCTGTGTGCATATATGTAGCTATATAGAATAGAAGCATTTTTCCAGAAATGTTTTTCCTTACGTTGCCAGCAGATCTGATCAAGAGCGTCCAGCGGTCTTTTTTGTTACTGATTGGTTAATGTTGTCTTTTTTCTTTTCTCGCGCGTCACCACTTTCATGTGTGAGCGAGTATTATCCAAAAATACATGAGAAACATTTTAACTTATAGGTTTAACTGGACTTACCAAACCCAGCAATTTTTTTTTCTCAATATTATCAGCCCACTGGGGTGTACAAATGATAACATTATTCCCGACTTCTGACAGTCGTATTCAAGCGAAGCATCCAGAAATTTACGCTGTTTCAGAATTGGCACTCTAACATAGAGCCAGCCGATAGGATTATCACCATTATCAATTGTAACATTTTAGTAACCAGAGGTTTCCCAATACTGGAAGTATTTTCCTCTTTTAACTGTGAACCTCAAGAGCCCGTTTCTACATCAACTATTGGAGGGGACATTTTGTTCATCCGGGAAAAACTCACACCAGATTCGGCGTTCACCTCACTAGTCTTTGTTTGTTAGAGGATGGACTGGGGCCAATTTTGGAAGTGAACCTGACATTTTACATATTCAGGAATAATTGTATTTCCAAGGGATATCACCAAGAGTAGGTAAGAGTGATTGAGTGGCCACTGTATGAAAGATAGAGTGAATATTTTTTTTTGTTTCAGGGAATTTACCAACATTGGATTTGCTTAAACTTGTTTACTTTACTGGGTAGCATATAGTAGGAATTTGTTTACTCTACTGTCTACTCTGTAACATAGTGCTAACCTTCGACCTTTGGGTTATTAACTTTTCTCCGTAGGAGGAGGGCGCCTTTATTCTGCTATTTCATCTGTAAGTAAATCTGATTTTCTTTGATCCTTTTCTTTAGATAATTGGTGTTGTCAAGTTTTAATGATAATAAACAACAAAGAAACTTAGCTTTGTGTGTTGGTCAGACCCATACACAATTAACCGTAGTTTTTCACTTTTGTATGTGTCTTGTTGTCACATAACTGTGTGGGTGTGTAGCTGAACGTATATTTATATGTATGAAAAGGGCAAGGTTGTCTTGTACTAAATTACAGTCGTATAGATAGGCTGGAATAGAGAAACTTACTCATTCCAGAGACATATCCTTTTCCTTAAGCTAAACCCCCGTGAAATCTATTTCTCACCTTTTTCTCACGTACCTATCACCATCCACTCTACTCAAACGGGCGAAAGAATAACTCACAACCTATCCGTACGACAGATACCAGAGTTCTTCTCCAACACTGGGACTTCACTCATTCAAGACAGGATACTATTTCTGCTCTACTACTGACACTACACACATAGAAACCTTTCGCTACACAGTGCCAGCAGGACTAGGATTAACTGTGGGGTGCATGAGAATATGTTGTGTAAGCATTACTGGGACTAAGAATAAAGGAACATCGAGTTCTACGTTACGACCTCAACGACTTCGTAAGGGACAAGCAAACAAAAACACAGAAGGAAAAAAAACGTGAGAACTACTTTAAATGCATGAATAACTTAAAAAAATTAATAAGGTTACGAAAAAACACGTTTGTATTTCTTATGTATATTAGTCCTATATTTTTTCTACTGTTTCCGTTCGTGTGTCCCCGACGAAGACACTGTTGTCGTAATTTAGGCGGGTTCTTCGTTCTAATATATAATGCTAATTATTTTTGTTCACTCACCTGTTATTCAAATAAGTCTGATCAATAACGCTGTTTCTAGATGAACTTTAAGCCCGGAAGATTTTGGTGTCATCAAGTTTGGAAGATTTTGTTGTCATACGTTTGGAACA
Organism: Oreohelix idahoensis; assembly: GCA_024509875.1. Lineage (NCBI taxonomy): Eukaryota > Metazoa > Mollusca > Gastropoda > Stylommatophora > Oreohelicidae > Oreohelix > Oreohelix idahoensis. The sequence continues at coordinate 139,141 of JAMPIV010006860.1, forward strand.
CTGTGTGTCATCAAGTTTGGAAAAGTTTTTGTCATCAAGTTTGAAAAAGTTTTGGAAGAATATTTTTTTTCATAAAAGTTTGGAGGATTTTGTCATCAAGTTTAGAAACTTGTGTGCCATTCATTCAATCAATACCCTTTAGCTCCCCAACGAGCATAGGCCTTGAACAAACACATGCCAAGTCCTCCTGCCACGTGCCATCCGCTCAAGGTCTTTCCTTCTTCTGTCTTGGGCGGTTGTGTTGATTTCTATTCTATTCCCTTTGACTTGTCCATGGTTTGTTGAAATTTTTTGGTAAAGAGTTTTTCTAATGGGATGGGGTAACCAGCCCTATGCCCAACCTTCCTTAGTCGCTTTTACGACATGCCTGGTAGGGTACGTTGTTACTATTCTTTGCTCCCTTTTCGGGCCCCAGTAATACACGGGTTTTGTGTGCCATTAAGGTTGGATAATTGTGTGCCATCAAGTTTTGGAAGATTCGGTGTCATCAAGTTTGAAGGATTTTATATTATCAAATTTGTAAGATTTGTATGTCATCAAGTTTAGACGATTTTTGTGTCATCAAGTTTAGACGATTTTATATCATCAAATTTGGAAGATATTTGTGTCATCAAGTTTAGACGATTTTATATAATCAAATTTGGAAGATATTTGTGTCATCAAGTTTAGACGATTTTTGTGTCATCAAATTTGGAAGATATTTGTGTCATCAAGTTTAGACGATTTTTGTGTCATCAAATTTGGAAAATATTTGTGTCATCAAGTTTAGACGATTTTTGTGTCATCGAGTTGAGCCGATTTTTGTGTCATTAAGTTAGGAAGATATTGTGTCATAAATAATTTTCTTGTCATAAATTTGATTATACGGTAGTTTTTGATTATACGGTAGTTTTCATGATCATAAATCGTTTTAGTATATATAAACTGTATGTACAGTAGACCAAAATAGAACGGAACCACCACACATGCATATATATATATATATATATATATATATATATATATATATATATATATATATATATATATATATATATATATATATATATATATATATATATATATATATATAACATCTTGTTACATCTTGCAAATTGTTATCATCAGCGTCTTAATATTTTTCATGCTCTTCACTACATACATATATATTCTGTGGGATCGTGATGGTAATTACAGTTAATGAAAAGATAGATTTAAAGTATTATTCCCTCTTTTGCTGATTACCTCTCGTTACATGCCTGTCATGTATTAAAGTTATTTGGTTTCATTTTCTGTGTGTTAGTTTTCCGCTGCTAAATGTTTTTATTGAAGTCTCTTGCACATTTTGATCGTCACATCATGCTCATCGTTCCATGTGTATCATAAGACTGTAACAGCTGCTGGCCACCCATTTCATAGGTGCTGAACTTATTTCCACCTATGCCCACGAAATGCTTGTTATCTCCGCATCTGTTTTCCTCCGTTCTACTTCAGGTTCTGCAACAGATTTCAATTCTGGTCTGAGGGTGTTCGAAGGCAAATCTGGTTTTGTTTATTTTTATTCAAGCAACCAACCTCGCATAGTACGGGGTGGGGGGGGGGGGGGGGGGGGGGGGGGGAAGAAAGAGAAAGAGGGGTCGGAGGGGGGGGGGGGGGGTGGTTCTTGATGAAGGAAAGAAAGACCAGGACACATGCTCCCTCAGGCATGTCGTAAAAGGCGACTAATAAGAAGTCGTGCAGAAGCTGACGAACTCATCATGTGAAATGCATTGCTACAGAAACCACGACTACAAGACCAGTTGAATGCTTTCGTTCAGGATTCCTGCAAAGAGACCAGCTACAGCTGTGCCTCCATGCTCCAAAATGAGTAAAAAAGGAAAATCGTGATGATGATGATGATGATGATGATGATGACAGATGTCGCGGGTTGTCTCCCCTGGTCTGCAGTAGTGGTCCACCAAAGGCCAAACTCCAAGTGAAAGGAAGAGGGTTTTCAGAGGTACCACCCTTCGCCGAGGATAACCCTAGGTAGAGATGTAAATAGAAGAATGATGCTTCTATTTCAGGGAGTCTCACAGGCATTTCTAGAATGGCAAGAATAACAACTGAGCCATCTAAGTTGCTATAACCTTAGTATTCTGCTCCTACCTGTGAGAAAGTGTGTTTTGACTCGTGTTTTATGAGCCCCTAGCTGAAAGTGATTCAAAAAAATATTAATTTAATAGCGCTGTGTCTATATGTATTAAAAAAAGAGTCATACGGGTGCAGCCACAAAATTCACTCAATAATGATAAACTCAACTCTAGATTTATATTTACATATAAAACAGTTTTAATAATGGGTTATTGTGACGGTATTGCCTCCTCTGCTTTGCAGTAGTGATCCAACAGTGGCCAAAAATCAAGAGTATCTAATATGGGCTTCAAAGGTGTCTACCTTCGCACAAGATTACTCTTGGCAGATATGTAGATAGAAGGGTAATAACCAATCACAAAGGGAGTCTTCACAAGATTTTCAGATAAGCGAAAACAATGCTGCTTTGGCTGAGCACGTTAATTCTAGAATCTGCTGACCACTTTTGTGAAGAATTAAGAAATGATTAAATTTAGCTCGTTAAGCACCCACTGATTAACTCAGGGGAATTCTTTTATTCTGGTATAGCTCAGTTTAGAGTGTGTTTAGTACATTGACTGAGACAAACATGCAGTACATTTAGAAATGATTAAATCGAAGTTAAATTTGTATAATTACAAATAACAAAATTTAATAATCACTTTAGGTTTAACAGTTTAAAAATTTGAATAGTTATGGATCAAGAAAAAGTTATCATCACGGTTGTGATGGGGTGTAAATTGTAAATAAGAGAAGTTCAAGTGGCAGCATATAGATTGAACTTAGCTGCCAATGACGGTTCTGCTCCTTCTGATGGGTTGGTTCTTGTTACACTGCTCACGCTCGTCGCTGGTCAAGGTTAAAGGCGCCGCACGTTCCCAGAACGTCAAGGAGTAACGGCCAAGCTGGTCCTGCGTCTGTCTATAAGACCCTCTTATGATGGCGTCTCGCACAACGTCAGTCCACTTCTACCTTCACTTGGTTCCAGAGATAGTACTTTCTGCTGGTACTACCAATAACTATGATGAAAGAATAGAAGCGAAACGCTCTCCTAAATATTGCGTTTTTCGACACATATTTATATGCCACCATATTTCTATGTCACTGTTGTAGAACTTAGAATGTTATAAAATACAGTCAGTCAAATTTGTAGAGCTGATCATGCTATGAACACGAATGCATATGGGCAGTTACTCAGGAACAAAACTTGATAGACAAAACTTGAGCCGGCAAGTTGGCAGGTCCACGGCAAACATGGCGACATATTTATTTTTCATAAAAATTGGCGTCATCAATCAAAAACATGTGGCATAGAAGCATGTTTCAATAGTGTAGTTCTTTCAATTATAGGCATCATAATACGTGGCAGGGTAATAAAATACAATTCTCTCCTCTCCTTCAATTCGGGCCTTTGTGTCTAGAGGTTCGTGTAGATCACAAGAACCCAAGCAATGCGGCAAAAATAACTTAGATGCATTATTCGTAATAAAAATACTCCCTGGACATGGTAGTAACTTCTGGGCAAATTAAGGTACCATCCGGCATAATACAAATTACCTGCGGCCTCCGAGTTAACAATGCCACAAATAAATCAGGATCAAAGTCTCCATTATCTTGGGAGCTTGAAAAAAATGTACGTCTACTCCGGACGACTTCAAAAATACGAAAGGCCAAGATTTTTTTTTTTCCCAACATTTCCTGAACGGAAAATAAAGGCCAAAATGGATTACATATGGAGAATCAAAAAGGCCACATGAAATATAAATGTCACAGCCAGTCTGTATCTTATGTACTAATATTAACTAGTAATGTAAGACAGATTGTCGTACGTCAAGTAATGTCATCAGTCAAAGAGACAGAAACATATGTTGAATCAATGCATGTTCAATAAAAAAGAACAAAAAAGAGAAAAAAAGATATACAAGTATGTACGGAATCATAAGTGATATAAGAAATTAAGGTAACTAACTCATATTGGAAAAGTGCATGATAAATTAATTAATGGTTATGTCCTCTTAGAGGATACTTAAGACTAACAAAAGGGGAAAATTTAATTCTTAGTATACAAGCAGACATGAAAAAAAAATCTGTTAAAACAACAGCAATGACCAAAAAAAAAAAAAAAAAGCCCTAAGAATAAGGAACTAATGTAAATAATTAATGTCAGAGAAAAATAAAATGGCATAAAATATAGTAGATTAGGGAAAATGCAATGGGAAATTGTTAACGGTATTTAAAAAAAAATTAAATGTTACATGGTAATATTAAAGTAGAAGCAATAATTTAAGCATTATTTAAATATCACAAATCCCGAGGGATTTAATTAAACTTCTGTTCAATGAGTGTTCATAAAATTTAGTCAAATCACTGGAATCATGTTCCAAAGACATTCCTGTCAACAATAAATGCTGAAATCAGTGTTCATGTGGTTATCTGAACCAAGTTAAACAAATGTTCTCTGAAGGAAGTATCACAACTTCCTAGTTGGAAAAATTAATGCGTGAGGCTGGAAGCATTAGCAAATGTTAATTTCGTCCATAGGCGAATACAAAACTTTGACAAACGATGAAGTTCAGCGATATTCTGGATTATACTGGAATCATCAAATACTGTCAATATGAGGAGTGAGAGTACCATACTGGTATCACGAATGTTCATGGCTATACTGTCAGATTTACTTCTGGTGGATGAGCACAACATTTCTATATGTGGTAAGAATAGTTCAAACATCACAGTTAATTCGAGTGTTCAGTTTCTGATTGTGGACATCTAGAAAGCACATCGGGAACGACGTTTGCAGAACCTTGTATTGCTTGTATATCATACTGAAATGGCTGAAGAAGAATGGCGAAGCGAGCCATTTTTAGAGTCTTGTGATTGGACTGCTTCAGGGACGACAGAGATTTTTATCGGACTGGATGACGAATGGGGCACCGAGAAGATAACGTTCCAGTTTCAGTACAGCCCAAATCACAGCAATCAGTTCTTTCTCGATCACGGAGTAATTTCGTTCAGCATCAGTAAGCATTCTCGAGATGTATAAAGGAGGATGCAATGTACCCTCAAAATCTTGCATGAGCGAGGCGCCAAGACCCTTGGAGCTAGCATCTGTTCGAAGATAAAATGTTAAATTTGAATAGTACCTCAGTATGGGAGGTGTAGAGAATACTTGCTTAATATAATCGAATGCGGTCTGGCACTCTTGTGTCCAGTGCACGTGAGTAGGTAAGCCTTTTCTAAGAAAGGCAGAAAGATCTGCGGTGGTAGAAGATAAGTTGGCTATAAATCTACCGTAGAACTAGACTAAGCTAAGAAGACTACGGACTTGTTTTTTCGTAGTGGGTTTAGATACATTGAGAATCTTAGACAAATTCTGTGGTACGGTCTGAAGAAATCCGTGACCCATCCTGTGACCTAAAAAAGAAATCTCCCCAAAAGCAATATAGATCTTAGTATGTCGAGCAGTTAGATGATGGAGACGTAGGGTATCTAATAGCGAATTGAGACCTAAGAAATGTTCTTCCCAAGGGTTACTGAAAGAACAAATGTCATCGATATAGGTGATAATGGCATGCTTATGAGAAATAATTTTTCTCATCATCCGGACGTAAGTGGCAGGGGTGTTCATGAGTCAGAAAGGCATAAAATTCCACTGGAATAAACCGCGTGGTATGGAGAAAGCTGGAAGTGGCTTGGCTCTCTCTGTCAAAGGAACTTGCCAGTATCCTTTGGTGAGATCAAGTTTGGTAAAAAAAAGAGCCTTAGCGAGACAAAAGATTTTCTAGCAGATGGAGAGGCTCAGCATCAAACACAGTAATAGCATTAAGTTTACGATAATCAATGCATAATCTTATTTTTTTCTTCCTAAAGATAACGATAGGAGAAGAATATGCAGAAGTAGAGGATTCTATAATCCCTAAAGGAATAATCTCATCAAGCTCATTTTCAACTTGAACCTGATAGTAGATGGGAATAGGGTAAGGGCGTAATCCAATTGGGCGATCGTCAGTGAGAATATTGTCATGTGAAATGAAAGAAGTTCGCCCCGGTATATCTATGAGAGCATTCGGAAAATAACTAAGAAGATTTGAGACATGGCGAATTTGGTCAGGAGACAAATCGGAACAGATGGTGACATCCATCCATGTTTCTGTCGCCTGGAGAGATAAGACAGGAAGGTTCGTGGGAAGATCAAGGAAGGAAGATTCCTCCTCCTGGATGACAGAAAGAGAAGAGTACAGCACAGGATGACTCGTAGGCTCGTCAACTGCATGAAATATAGCCTGAAGATGTTCAGGTCCTGTATGAAACTATTTAAGCATATTGATATGGAAGGTCTTCTTCTATCCTTTTACATCTAAAACATAATCAACACCGAAATCAATAATCTTACGCCGAAGATTAACGACTGACTATGCGGAGTCATCACAGGCAGTGAAATAAACTGCATCGGCGTGTCTTTGGTGGAGTGATACATCAATGCAAAATGACCACAGTCATTAGCAAAACCGACAAAGGCAAAAATGAGTAAAATAGCCAGTAACATCCTTTGGATAAAATGTGAGTAGTTAATAAATACCAATTTCCTAATTAAACAGCCACACCTCATGAGTGCTGAGAGCAGCAACCCAGCAATCAAAGGCCATAAGTAGACGAAACAAATATGTGGCATGATGCAGTTTGTAACATAGGGTGTTTGTACCATAAGGTCACGACGTGAGATTCCTTGTGGTAAATTGGACTTAACGTCCTCAGTGTCAGGAAACCCAGTCATCATATTTGTATGGTGTTAATCAAGAGGAGTGATCTCATCACTTTCAAAAATGGTGCAGAGATGACTAACACTAGAATAACTAGTATTACAAGTATTATACTTCAGGGCGAGTAACTGAGCCATAGTAGCAACTGCATTCGCAGTTAGATTGTGTTGCCGTTCACACAGATCTATTTCAACAGGTGAGCAATCTTTGCTACCGTGGATACGGCCAAGTGTAACGTCTGCAATCGGACTCTTCAGGAGACACACCTTAACTCTTCCTGAAAAAATGTAGTTTTAATATCAACAATGGCTGTGGGATTAAATTCAAATGTCCCGCCAAATGTCACACACTTAATAAAACCACATGTGGCACAAGAGGGATGCACTAGTGACTGTCGCACTCCTACGGTAGTTCATCCAGAATCTCTTAATACCGACACCTGAGTATTATTCAACAGGCCCTTGTAGAACTGAAGTGAGCCTGTTCCATCATAAGCTGAATATGCAGTAACAGCAGGTAATGGATGACCGCATCTCAATAAAGATATTGCATTGGGCTGAAAAAGAGTTTGGCAGTCAGGACAATGTGAAGCAACATCGAAGTCAAATGAACAACATGAAGCAGATTGATTAACAAGGGTATTTTCCTGAGTGCGCTCAGATGTATCAGCTATCTGTGCTGAGTTTGCATGTAGTTGGAACGCATAATATTTCGTGAGCGAGATTGATGTTCCTGGGTATTAAAATAATTCCCTTGGTTCCTAGTATTTTGTGACGAATTCCTGGGTGAAGTGGTCTGTTGGTTAGATCTATAACTGTTACAGTTTATGTTATATGGAACACAATTGTCCTGCCTTCTCCATCCTGGGTTTTGGTGTTGTTGGTACTGTTGTGCTCTTTGAAAATGTTGGTAAATGTTTCTATTCTGAGGTGACTGATCCCGATAGGGTTGACCCCTTCTGTAAGATCCGGAGTTGTTGAACTAGCTGGGACCAAAATTCCTGTCAAGACTGTGGGATCTTTGCCTACCATACTTATTGATCCACGTTGAGGCAGAAGCAACAGGCAAAGCCTCCTTAATGGTAGTATTACTCACACAAATTCCTGGATGTGCGGTACAAAACTGTCGTCCGAGATCTTCTACCATAGCTAAGCTAGATGGCTTGCGTTCATGGAGATATGATAAAAATGGTTTGCTAACCGAAGACAAAACTTTGTCTCGCAACAACAAGTCCATAAGACTGTCGTGTGGTGAGTCACTGGGGCAACTACTACAGTAGTTTTTGCCAGGAATAGTCCATGAGATATAGATATAAGGTCTCTAGAAATTGGCTCGTTAAGAAAGAATAAAGACATATTCGAGATAGGGACAAGAAGGCAGGAATGCGAATGCTTTCCACTAGACAGTGTTTTCTAATTAATTATGGAAAGAGTTCTGTTTCCCCACGACCTTAGCTTCTGCCCTTAGATCCCGTAAAGAAAAAGCCCCCAACCTCATCTGAGTAGAGAAAGGTTCCTATAGGTGAATATGTAACACCGACAGCACGAGTGATACATTAACAAACTCTTGATAATGATCAACCGATCGTTGGGTTTATTAATGAAATATCCACACATATGGTTAGTAATGGTTAGAACGTGATGATGGTGAAAGACGATTCACACAAAACACACAGATGAGATAATAAAATTACAGTTAATTAAGTAATAGTTAATTACGAATGAACTGGTGTAAAGTGAAATGATGATGTGATATGATACGTGTTACCAAAATGGTGAGTACTCTACACAGTCCATGTGTCTCTAAATGCTTCTCCTAGATATGAGGATTCACATGTATGCATAAAATGTCCCAAGTTGTTATACGTTATGTCGAGTGGGGTATCTCTAAGCTGAGGACGTTCTGATGAATACTGTTGTCGTACGGAGAACGCTGACGAGATATCTATGTATATTCCTTCACTGTTTGAGTATATCTCTGTAGTGTTGATCAACAGTTAATAGCTGTCATATGAACAAAAGGTCTGTTGTCTAATCTCCCGAGGGTACTGGTCAGACTGGATATCTTCACGAAATGTTAGTGATATGTAGACTCATAATCTTGCGTATGTAGTCGTGATTCATATACTTTCGAGTCTGCTTCATAAAATGCGCTTAAGAGTGTGTTGCACGTGGTATAAATATGCGATTCCTCTTTTGAGCTCTTTTGCTTGACTTCAGATAATAATGATCTTTCGAGTGATTAGAATTTATGATGACTCTGTATTGAACTTGTGATAACTCGGTATTGAACTTGTGAGCAAGCAGTATATGGTGACGAAAAATGCTGCGTCCACCTTATGACTTGTGGGTGAGACAATATTCCTTTTTAATTGAGGAATGAAAGATGTCCTATGGCGAATTCTGCTAGCCAAATGTCCGTTTTTAATAACTTATTTCTGGTTAGACGTCAGACACGTTGCGTGTAGACTCAGACTTCTGATGAACTGAAGACACACAAAAGTCTTCGTAAGTTTTCACATTTAACATCACTGGTTGACTTGCATTTAAACTATTGCTCATTATTCATCTCTCTCTCTCTCTCTCTGAGTTCAATTCTAATGATGTTAAATATCTTGTGCATGAGAGTGTGTGCGCATGGGAGACTGTGATGATGATAAAGGTGAAATATGAACTATTAATTACCTCCTATCATCCTATCATCTTCTAGGAAAATCTTCTGATTTTATTAATCAGTTATGCCAAGAATTATTTGAAACTTTATCTTTCGCACATTTTAGCTGTGAGGTTAAAATAAACAAAAATAAGAAAATGTATTAATAAGTATAAGATCTACTAACCTTCTTTTCCCTTCGCAAAATCCTTTAAGAACACAATTAATCACAGAACTGAATTATCATCCACTCTGAATAAACACGTGTATTAGGCTATGCGTTTTTGGGTTTAATCTCTTCCTCACAAGGTAAAAAACTGGACTTCTACACTCTAGTAGATTATGCGGTATTATATATTTCTGGAAGTCACCTGGCCAAGCTGGGCATCCAATGTGGTAAACCAACGCTTGTCTGAACCGCGGTGAGACGTTTTCCCCTGGCCAATCTGGGCGTCCAATGTGGTGTCACAGAAATTACCGCATGCCCATGTTTGATTCGGATGACCATATGTGTTTTTACCTGATTTATCACGATGCAATGTGGGCTTCAAACGATAATGTCGGGCATGTGGACTCAATCAAAGGATTTTATTTCCCCCGATGAAAGAGCAAATGTGGTTCTCTAGATACCGGTTGCGAGTAATCACAACGATGAAATAGCAAATATGGATCGCAAATGTTGCATGAAAGAGCAAATGTCGGAGAAAATACAATACGAAAGATGTAGGAAAAGATAGAGCAATAAGGCCTTTGCGCTCGTTTATCACAATAGCCCCTCCTCAAGTGTGATGTCAATCGTACTCAGGAGAGCTAAGCCTTCTTGCTCGGGATTCCTTAATCCTTTTCCTCATCTTCGTTTTTCTCTTCGGTTTCCACCCTTTCCTCTACTTGTTTGTGCTCTCCGTCCTGCCTCATAGGATGACGGCTTAAAAAATCCGCTCCTACGTTATGTTTTCCTTGGATATAGTCCACTTGGAACGTGTAAGGTTGTAGAACAAGCGACCACCTCATCAGTCTAGCATTCAAATTCTTTGAATTGGCGAGGAAGGTCAGAGGTTGGTGATCACTCTGGATTGTAAATTTCCTTCCGTACAGGTATGCTTGAAATTTTTGTATTCCCCAGACGAGGGACAAACATTCCTTTTCGATTGTGGAATAGTTTTGTTCTGCTCGGTTTAACTTCCGACTCGCATATGCGACCGGAAATAGATTTGGTGGGCTTCTGTCATCTGGCTGTAGTAATGTAGCCCCGATTCCAATGTTACTGGCATCTGTGCGCAAGATGAATTTTCTAGTTAAATCCGGAAGCCGTAAAATAGGTTTTGTGGTGAGTTTCTCTTTTAAGAGTGCATATGCATGTTCACATTCTGCTGACCATGTCACTTTATCTGGGTTTCCTTTCTTGGTTAGCGATGTAAGCGGCGCACAGAGGCTATTAAAATCCTTTATATATCTCTGGTAGAATCCACAGAGAGATACAAATGACCGGACATCCCTTTTAGTGGACGGTCTCGGTGCATTTCTCAGCTTCTCAACGTTTTGAGTCTCGGGGAACATGGTCCCATGGGATATAGTATGTCCTAGGAACTCTAGCTGTTCACACCCAATTTGACATTTGGTTGGGCGGGCGGTTAGTCCCGCTTCTCTGAGTCTGTTAAACAGCAAGGATAGCGCTGATATATGTTCTTCAAACGACTCAGTAGCTACTAGGATATCATCCATAAAATTGCTGATGGCGGAATGATTCAAAGGATCCAATAACTTTCGCATCATCCTTGTGAAGACACTAGGAGCATTGTTCAGTCCAAATGGCATCACATTAAACTCGAAGTGTCCATCTGGAGTACTGAAGGCTAACAGGTTCCTCACCTCAGCTTTTACCGGTATTTGATAGTACCCTTTACTGAGGTCGATCTTTGAAAAATAGCGAGACCTGCTCAGCTTAGTAAATAGCTGGTTCTGGTCGGTAACGGTTCTGGCTGGAACTGTGTTAACGCATTCAGCTGTCGGTAGTCGATGCACAGGCGGTGTTCTCCACTGGGTTTGCGTAACAGCACCACTCCCGCACTGTAAGGGGACTCCGACTTCGAAATTATGCCTTCCTTAAGTAAGTAATCAATTTCTTGCTTTAATGCCGTCGCCTTGGCATACGGAATCGGATAGGTTCTCATTCGGACAGGCGTAGGATCCGTGACTTCCATGTCAAACTCCATCAGGTTTGTCCGGCCCGGTTTGTCTGTCAGAGAGTCGGCGTGGTTTTCCATCAATCTCTTTACTTTTTCTTGCTGGGCTTCCGTTAGGGTGGAGCTTATTTTCACATCTAAATGTGATTCCTCCTGTATCACCGGGTACTCTACGGATGATAATGGCTCTTCTTCCATTTGCATAGCAATGGCCATAGTCATGAGGTGCGCTGGTTCGGCAGGGGCTCGCTCGTAAAACTTCTTAAGCAGATTTAAGTGGTAAATTTTCTGCTTTCCGTTCACGGCGATTTTATAGTTGGTGCGAGAAATCTTTTCCGCCACTTTGTAGGGTCCCCTCCAGCAAATCTGCAATTTATTACTGCTACTTGGCAGAAGAAGTAGCACCTTCTCTCCTACTGCTAGTTCTCGGTCCATTTGCATTGCGATTGTAATATTTGGCATGTTTCCGCCTAGCCTCCCGTACTTTCGCTGTGGCTAATTCCCAGCCAGTCTTCAGGCGTTGTTTCAAGTCTGTGACGTACTGGAAGGCTGATGTGACAGTGTCGTCTGCCTTGGCATCTGTCCATGTTCTTAGTAATGCTTCTAATGGACCTTTAATAGGTCTTCCGAAGAGTAATGTGGCCGGAGGAACTCCAGTTGACGCATGCGGTACTTCCCTATAAGCAAATAATGCGGCAGGAAGATACTGATCCCAAGTTTCTGGCTTCTCCTGTGCCAACTTCCGAAGAATAGAGGTGAGCGTCCCGTTAAACCGCTCTACTTGCCCGTTACTTTGGGGGTGATAGGGCGAAGTATGGATATGCCTAGTCTTGAATATTCTAAGCACCTCCTCTGTCAACTTGCCTCTAAATTGTGACCCGTTGTCTGTGAGAATTTCATGCGGGAAGCCCAATCTAGTAAAGATATTCAGTAAAGCGTCAGCTACATGCACTGAGTCGCATGCTGGCATGGCTATGGCTTCGCCCCACATGGAACAGGTGTCCACTAAGGTAAGGATATGGGAGTTCCTCTTCTTAGTTCTCAGCAGAGGTCCAATTATATCCACGGCCACTCTTTCAAATGGGGTGCCCAAGATTGGCATCTCCCCAAGGGTCGCGGGTGCCGTCCAGTGTTTTGGTGCAACTTTCTGGCACTGAGGACAAGACTTGACGAAACGTTCAATGTCGCCGGTGATCCCTGGCCAATAATAGTGGCAGGCGATCCTTTGAGTCGTGGCGCTCATTCCCATGTGTCCACTAAATGGGATAGAGTGGCCCATCTCAAGCACCTGGTTCCTATAGGTTGCAGGAACTACTAATTGGTTGTGTTCCTGTCCCTCATTTCCAGCTCGGCGATACATCAATCCATTTTTCATAAAGAAGTCTCCCTTGGTAGGTGGGTTGTGTGTCCTAGGTAATTTTTTAAAACAGGGCGCCAGTGAGGAATCTTCCCTTTGGGCCCTCTTCAATTCCTCGGGGAGGATATTGGTAGGAGGTTCCTGCTCTGCGTCTTTTCTTGACTGTCCTCTAGTCTGTACGGCCGCCATGACTAGTGGTTGAGTAGGTTCTCCAAGGAACACATATCTACATCCCAAGATTAAAGAGTAGATTGGTTCTTCCATGATAGCTGCACGAATCTCTCCTGTCACATAACGAGATTCCACTCTGATAAGTGCAATTGGCAGTGTCATGGGTGCAACATCCTTCGTCGGACCTTGGATGTCGACACTCTCTTCTGTTATTTGGTCAGGGGTGACAAGAGATGCCCTGACCACCGCATCGAAAGCAAGTCCTGTATCATAAAGGCACTCCACAGATTGTCCGTTTACGAGGACTGATTCGATGACAGGAGGATGAGAAACGTTTCCGGTCCTCTGCTCCTTCCGGGGTGACGATTTTGTCTGCAGACAGGCAGCATGTTGGGGAGGAGGTCTGCGCTTGCACTCATTAGTGTTGTGATTGTTCAAGCGACAGTACTTGCACCATTTATCTCCCTGTCTCTGGTGCGGCGCAGCATTTTTCTTGTTTTGCTCTTTGTAGTTATCTTGTTTTGCGTGCTGTTTATGCGAGATGTGTGGTCCTTTGCTTTGTTGGTCTGGTTGGGAGCGAGCAGGTTGCTTTGGCGCCTGATCCGAAAACTTCTTTCTGGCTCTTTGAGACTCCATGAGAGCATTTTGGAATCGCTCTGCCAGTGTAAGAATATTTTCTAACCGGTCAGCGCCGTTTTCAGTGAGAAATCTACGCATTTCCACCGACATAGACTCTTTTAGTTGCTCTATCACAATCAGCTCTTTCAACCCGTCATAGTTCTCGGTAAAGTTTCCCAGTGTACACCACTTCACTAGGTAGTCTTCAATACGGGCTGCAAACTGTGAGAAAGTCTCTCCTGCATCCTTCCTAGAACCTCGAAATTTTTTTCGGTAAGCCTCTGAATGAAGCTCGTACCTCACCAAGAGAGCTTTTTTCAATGCCTGGTAGTCATCTTGCTCTCCGGCCGGAAGTTTATTAAAAACTTCGTAGGCGGCTCCTCTTAGGCCCTGGGAAAGTTTCAAGTTCCACTTCCGTTCTTCAAGCCCAAACCCTGTTGCAAAGCGTTCAAAGCGGTCTAAAAAGGCGTCCATGGTATCGTTCCTTTCTGAAAAAGGTTCCAGCGGAAAGTTCATGGCATTGGGTGGTGCAGGTTGCGAAGTAGGCACACCATCTGAGCGGGGTGAGTACCCTCCATCCAAGTTGGAAGCCGCTGCACTTTTTGCCAGCTCTATCTGATTGGTCTGCCCCTGGATTTCCAGTTGCTTCATCTTAAGTGCATGCTCTGCTGCTGCTTTCTCTTTACGCTCCGCTGCTTCTGCTGCTTCTTTCCGCTCCGCTGCTTCTGCTGCGGCTTTCCGCTCCGCTGCTTCTGTTGCTTCTTTCCGCTCCGCTGCTTCTGCTGCGGCTTTCCCCTTCCGCTCCGCTGCTTCTGCTGCGGTTTTCTCCTTCTCCATTGCAAGTTTCTGCACTTCTATCTCTCTTGCATGGAGTTTATCAGTCTCCTCACTCACAAATTTCATCAGATCTTTTCCACTTAACCCGTATTCACGCCCTGCCTCCATTAAACTAGTTCTAATTTTTGCGGCATCTGCCATGATATGCAGTATGGGTTCACGAAGGGAAAAAATTGGCAGTGACCTCCAAGCAAATTGTTTAGACTCGCACGAGTAATTATCTCTTTAAAACCAGCTAGGTTTAAATTAATAATCAAGTTCAAATAGTTCTTTTAAAAAAAATCACTCACTTAGCGTATTCTGAAAATTATATAACAGATTATCTCGAAGTTTTCTATGAAAAATTTGCTAAATATTTATGATAAAAATTTTTCCAGCAGTTACAGAAAAAGATTTTTTTTTAAAAATCAGTTCCTACAGTATCTTCGGTTCTCAAAAAGTGCTTACTCTGTCCGTTTGATACTCAATTTAAAAAGTATCACTCGTGCTTTAGAGATATAAATTATCCCCCCTATGAAATAGACAAATTATAGTAAGAGTCAGTCTAGAAGGTAATCCCTCAAAATGCCAACAAATTTTGCAATTATCGCAACTGTATAGCAGGGATGAAAATGTGATTTATCACCCTTCTAAGTCCGGGTTCACTAATCCCAAGACGAGTCCACAATTGTCGTGTGGTGAGTCAATGGGTCTACTACTACAGTAGTTTTTGCCAGAAATAGTCTATGAGATATAGATATAAGGTCTCTAGAAATTGGCTCGTTAAGAAAGAATAAAGACCTATTCGAGATAGGGACAAGAAGGCAGGAATGCGAATGCTTTCCACTAGACGGTGTTTTCTAATTAATTATGGAAAGAGTTCTGTTTCCCCACGACCTTAGCTTCTGCCCTTAGATCCCGTAAAGAAAAAGCCCCCAACCTCATCTGAGTAGAGAAAGGTTCCTATAGGTGAATATGTAACACCGACAGCACGAGTGATACATTAACAAACTCTTGATAATGATCAACCGATCGTTGGGTTTATTAATGAAATATCCACACATATAGGGTTAGTAATGGTTAGAACGTGATGATGGTGAAAGACGATTCACACAAAACACACAGATGAGATAATAAAATTACAGTTAATTAAGTAATAGTTAATTACGAATGAACTGGTGTAAAGTGAAATGATGATGTGATATGATACGTGTTACCAAAATGGTGAGTACTCTACACAGTCCATGTGTCTCTAAATGCTTCTCCTAGATATGAGGATTCACATGTATGCATAAAATGTCCCAAGTTGTTATACGTTATGTCGAGTGGGGTATCTCTAAGCTGAGGACGTTCTGATGAATACTGTTGTCGTACGGAGAACGCTGACGAGATATCTATGTATATTCCTTCACTGTTTGAGTATATCTCTGTAGTGTTGATCAACAGTTAATAGCTGTCATATGAACAAAAGGTCTGTTGTCTAATCTCCCGAGGGTACTGGTCAGACTGGATATCTTCACGAAATGTTAGTGATATGTAGACTCATAATCTTGCGTATGTAGTCGTGATTCATATACTTTCGAGTCTGCTTCATAAAATGCGCTTAAGAGTGTGTTGCACGTGGTATAAATATGCGATTCCTCTTTTGAGCTCTTTTGCTTGACTTCAGATAATAATGATCTTTCGAGTGATTAGAATTTATGATGACTCTGTATTGAACTTGTGATAACTCGGTATTGAACTTGTGAGCAAGCAGTATATGGTGACGAAAAATGCTGCGTCCACCTTATGACTTGTGGGTGAGACAATATTCCTTTTTAATTGAGGAATGAAAGATGTCCTATGGCGAATTCTGCTAGCCAAATGTCCGTTTTTAATAACTTATTTCTGGTTAGACGTCAGGCACGTTGCGTGTAGACTCAGACTTCTGATGAACTGAAGACACACAAAAGTCTTCGTAAGTTTTCACATTTAACATCACTGGTTGACTTGCATTTAAACTATTGCTCATTATTCATCTCTCTCTCTCTCTCTCTCTCTCTCTCTCTCTGAGTTCAATTCTAATGATGTTAAATATCTTGTGCATGAGAGTGTGTGCACATGGGAGACTGTGATGATGATAAAGGTGAAATATGAACTATTAATTACCTCCTATCATCCTATCATCTTCTAGGAAAATCTTCTGATTTTATTAATCAGTTATGCCAAGAATTATTTGAAACTTTATCTTTCGCACATTTTAGCTGTGAGGTTAAAATAAACAAAAATAAGAAAATGTATTAATAAGTATAAGATCTACTAACCTTCTTTTCCCTTCGCAAAATCCTTTAAGAACACAATTAATCACAGAACTGAATTATCATCCACTCTGAATAAACACGTGTATTAGGCTATGCGTTTTTGGGTTTAATCTCTTCCTCACAAGGTAAAAAACTGGACTTCTACACTCTAGTAGATTATGCGGTATTATATATTTCTGGAAGTCACCTGGCCAAGCTGGGCATCCAATGTGGTAAACCAACGCTTGTCTGAACCGCGGTGAGACGTTTTCCCCTGGCCAATCTGGGCGTCCAATGTGGTGTCACAGAAATTACCGCATGCCCATGTTTGATTCGGATGACCATATGTGTTTTTACCTGATTTATCACGATACAATGTGGGCTTCAAACGATAATGTCGGGCATGTGGACTCAATCAAAGGATTTTATTTCCCCCGATGAAAGAGCAAATGTGGTTCTCTAGATACCGGTTGCGAGTAATCACAACGATGAAATAGCAAATATGGATCGCAAATGTTGCATGAAAGAGCAAATGTCGGAGAAAATACAATACGAAAGATGTAGGAAAAGATAGAGCAATAAGGCCTTTGCGCTCGTTTATCACAAAGACCATCATATTTTTTCTCAATATTAGAGAGTTAGACCCTATATTAAATGTTAAACGAATTGCAGATATGAACTCTGAGAAATTTTTCTCTGTTTCATGAGTCATGGTTTTAAAACGCACGCCGTAACCCTCCGTATCCAACTGATAACGTTTTAAGAGCAGAGCTCTAGCAGCGTCATAATTGTTTTTGTTAGGCTCGTCCTTAGTACAAAGAGCAGTTAAAGGTTCTCCAGTCAAGAACTCCATTAAGCGTGAGCACCATTGGGATTTATCAAGCTTATGAGCTTCACATACAGTTTCAAAGCGCATTTAAAAAGCAAGAAATCTCGCCAACATGAGGTTTAAATGTAGGTAAACGAAATTTTGTAGAACCTCCATTATTTTTATTTGAGGGGCCTTGAACCTCAGAATCCTCATTCTGTTTATCTTGTTTTTGCAGTCTTAATTCTTCAAGATGCAAAATCATCATTCTTTCTTCATGTGCTAAATTAACAATTTTTTCTTGAGAAGCGAACTCATCAGCTCTCCTCTTCTCCTCTAATTGTTCAATTCTTCTTGTCTCCTCCAATTGTAAATTTTTCTCTTCCCTGCCCTTGGCCTCAGCCTTGGCATATTCAGTCATGGCGAAATCTTTCAAAGCCTCACCTTCCAATCCGATTGCCTTGCCTTGTTTGACAAAATAATCCAAAGTAGCCAAATTGGATAATGAATGTGACTTACTTAGTCAATATATGTGAAATAAATGGCTGGTTGCTTTCCAATAATATTATTGCAATTAACTTAGCAATATAACTGAGCCCTACTTATAATTATACAATGTATTGTGAAAAAATGATAGATATAACAATGTACACAAAAGAAAATGTATATGTTGCCTGAGCAAACGAACACCGACTACGCGCGAGTAATTTTATCACCCAGCTTAGCTTGAGCAAACAGAATCATGCGAAACAGAGCAAACCTGCATTGGTTTTCACCTGCTTTAATCTCAGCAAATCTGTGCCGCATCAAGCAAAATGGGATTATTATCATCTACGAGGAGTGTCAAAATGATCTGACAATATCAAATATCTGCTACTTAGCAGAGAAAGAAAGAAAAAAAGAGCGACAATTGAAAGCACGCAATAAAATGAACGCAATAAAATCCGTACCACAAATGTACCGATTACTGCCGTAGTGAAATAGAGATTAGGAAGAAGAAGGGGTCGCCCCGATCCATTATGTGACAGTTATTTGCTTAACAGAGTAAAATGAATAAAACTGATTTTTTTGTTAAAAAAAGAAAAGAAAAACAAACAGTTAACTTGTATCATCATAGGATGATATGTTGGTTCATGCGTTGAACGTTTACTCTTAGTTCGAAATGGAGTGACGAAGGTTATCGTTGATTACTGGGTCCCCAGTAATTCCTTCTCTTCAGGAGTCGAATGTTTTGGCAGCAGCACGTCCCTTGCAGCAAGACCGGGTAACTACTCAGGTTACCTAGTCAAATGTCTACAAGACACGTTTGGTGTAGGTGTCTAGCGTTGACTGCTGGAAACGTATACTAAAAACTGAGTGAAAACAAATGCCTCTTTAAAGTATCATGTCGTCTGATATAAACATCAGGCGACCTCCACCTCCATCTAACATTTCATCTTCCTCAGAATTTTGCCCGAAATCCTTGAGCATTAAATCTGACCTATCGAAACAGATGAAACTGCTTTAGGAGAGCGGAAGGCGACAAATGTATTCTACACATACTCGTATATAAATATGCATATAAACTTAATTAAAAAGGTGGGCATAAAAACCCGCGCGAAGCAGTCACTAGCTCTTGCAGTTGTAGTTTATGTGGTAATTTTATATGGTGAGGCTGCCAGCCTAATATGCAGCTGTACGTCCACAAGCAATTTATACATGTCAAAAGTAAATATAAAATGATAAAATAATAAAATGGCATGTTACAACTTATGCCAAATTTGAGTGAATTAATACACAGACTTGATGCACAGAAATTCGTAATATGTCGGGCATATATCAAAATATTTACGTGCTTTTGTAGATGTGTTTTTTTGTGTCAATGTATTTTACATGGTCGTGCTGCTAGCCCAATGCACACCCGTATATAATTCGCCTCTTACGTCCTGCCTGAGAGAACAGTAGGCAAATTCTTCCTTTGTTTCGGAGATTCCCAGGAACCGCAGGGGGCTCAATATGATGTGCTCTCCTTTTTGTTGCTGTCTATGTTTATTAGTTTGTTGTTGTTGAGTCAGTGTTACTTTTCAAATAGGTAAATATATGCATCTCTTAAACCGCTTGACCAATCATCTGTGTCGGTTCGGTTTGTGTATTGTTTATTTACATTTCGTTTGTTGTTTTTACACTGGTCTGTAGGCCTGTTTTATTTTTTGCCGCTTCCTTCGCTTCCGCTCATCCACATTCTCGAGACAGTCCACTCTAGGGTGAGAGGTGAAGGTAGTCCCACAACAAATTCTGCTGCAGGGGAGTGAAGTGTTAGAGACTTCATCATACTAGGGTTCAGCATCGAGAAGTTGGGTGACCAGTTTGTTTCCTCGCTGCATTTCCCTACCCTTACTCAAGAGAAAAATCAGGTACCTATTTACAGCTGGGTAGACATCAAATTGACAAAAATCGTGGGGCGCTGATTCTGCATGAAATTAACTTCTGCTTCATACTTCATTAGACACTTATGGATAAAATATATGATACGCGCTTAGGCTTTGTCAATTTGATGTTACATTTTTTTACTGCAAGCTATGAACTCCTTGAAAAATTATTTGTGGCTTTTTAGTGCATTAAAAGCGTGTGTTTAAAATATTAAAAAAAAAATATTTTTTATTTATTTTGCGTGGTATTTACATCATGTTGTATATTACACCATGTTGTCTATTACATCATGTTGTCTATTACATCATGTTTTCTATTACATCATAGCACGCAGTGTTACATCTTGACATCAGAGCTCGTTGGGTGTTTTTTTTTTTTTCCTTTTGAGTAATTGCAATATAATGTTTTTGTTTACAGTTTCCAAACACAGCGTCCGACTGCCAGAGTGATTAGAGTGCTAGCCTCCTATTGCAAAGTTTACGGGTTCGAAACGCTTGAGTGTCACGCTCCAGTCTACTCAGTTGTAAGTGTATACCTGGTTCTGCTCATGAGTTAGGGAGGGCAAAGGCAGCGAGGCAGAGAATTTGTCACCTCATCTCCTGAAGCTGAACATAGTATATAGATGTCTCTAACACTTATCTCCCCTACTTCAGTATCTTTGACTACCTTTACCATTTAACTGTAAGTCTATTTATATATTTCTATATGTCCTGTTGTTGACATAGACCTTCTCAGAGGCGTTCTTAAAGTATTTGGCACCGAGGCGAATCCTACCCATGGCACACTCACAAGTGTATTTTTACCAGTATATACTATCATAACCCAACGGGCTGATCACCCGTTTGCCAGTCACTTTGATTATGGAAACAACGGCAAACGGATTGATTTGTCGTTGCCCTAAAGACGCCATTAGGCGTGATGGGAACAACGGCAGAGAAAATCTATTCGCTGTTGCCCTTAAGACGCCACTAGGCGTAATGGCCACTGACTGCTTTGCCGGTCGTTGGCTAAGGACGGAAGAAGAGAAGAAGAAGAATACTATCATAAAGGTGTCCGGATGGCACCCCTCTCGTGGCTGTCACCCGGTGATGTCTGCCCTCCTCGTATCTCCCTTAGTACGCCACTGGGTCATCTACAAAAGCATATGATCTTTTACGTGAGTGTCAAATGACACAGATTTTTGTGTTTTCTATTATTTCGTCTATAACTTAATTTTTGTCTTTCTGCCAGTCTTACAGCTTTTCTGGTCATACTAACTGAACATAATCGCCATTGTCTCGTGATTGATGTCATGGCTCATTCTTCGGCTGCGGATGTAGCGTTATATTAACACTGTAACTGTACGTTAACAAATAAACAACTTCAGCTGCGGATGTAGCGTTATATTAACACTGTAACTGTACATTAACAAATAAACAACTTCAGCTGCGGATGTAGCGTTATATTAACACAGTAACTATACATTAACAAATAAACAACTTCAGCTGCGGATGTAGCGTTATATTAACACTGTAACTGTACATTAACAAATAAACAACTTCAACTTATTGCTCTTAAATTAATATGAAACAAATATAAAGGTATGTTATCAGGCACTCGCAGGAAATAAAGAAGTAGAACACCAGACAACAGAAAAACAACAGACATGAGTGGCTTACCCAGGATTTGAACACTGGACCTTCCGTGCGACAACCCCGCCTAGCCATGCAAGCGAATCACACTGATGATGCGTAGATGGCAGGGCGGATAGTGTGATCTTGCATTAAGATTAAAGCAAATGACTACTGGCTCCAGCTCAGTGAGAGCATCCAGATCGCAGCGCAAACAGGCAACATTAGACAAATGTATGACGGTATAAAGAAAGCACTTGGCCCCCATAAAAGTAAGACGGCACCGCTAAAAACCATCAGCGGAGAGAAGCTAACCGATAAGGGTAAGCAGATGGAGAGGTGGGTCGAGCACTACTCTGAGCTTTACGCTAGAGACAATACCGTTACGCCTGCAGCCCTTGATGGTGTCAACAGTCTGCCAACTATGAAGGAGCTGGATGCCGAACCAACATTAGAGGAACTCAGCAAGGCCATTGATAGCTTGGCCTCTGGCAAAGCACCAGGCAGTGATGGGATTCCTCCTGATTTAATCAAATGCTGTAAGAGCACGCTATTACATCCGCTGCATAGGATGCTGTGCCAGTGCTGGGAAGAGACAACTATTCCTCAAGACATGCGAGATGCCAAGATTGTAACACTGTATAAAAATAAAGGAGACAGAAGTGATTGCAATAACTACAGAGGCATCTCTCTTCTTAGTATTGTTGGTAAGGTTTTTGCCAAAGTCATCTTAATGCGACTACACAAGTTAGCTGAGCGCATATATCCAGAGTCACAGTGTGGATTCCGAGCTGGCAGATCAACAACAGACATGATCTTCTCTCTCCGCCAGCTTCAGGAAAAATCAAGAGAGCAGAAAAGACCATTATATATCGCCTTTATAGACCTCACAAAAGCATTCGACATGGTTAGTAGGGATGGACTCTTTAAAATCCTCCTGAAAATAGGCTGCCCTTCTAAAATGCTGGAAATGATAAAGTCATTCCATGACGACATGAAGGGAACAGTCCAATATGCTGGAAGCACGTCACAGCCCTTTGATATACGAAGTGGCGTTAAACAAGGCTGTGTTATGGCTCCGACCCTCTTCGGAATCTTCTTTGCCTTACTGATGCGTGATGCCATATGATGATGGATGGCATCCGCATGTCTGGTTTTGTGTAGTGTGTAGATGTGTTCAGTCAAAACAATGTTCATGCAACAATAACAGGGCAATCCACATAGGACGTCAGTAAACTCACGACGTATAAAGTCAATGAGTCTTGAAACAGCCGTTGACGTTTTTCTTCATTATTTATTGTGGACGCCACAGTGACAAAATGGTTACGCAAATGTGCAGGCACATCAAACAGTCATTATCACAGCAACATTCAATACAGCAATAAACGGTAGACAGCATTACAATGATGAGTCAGATGCATGTTATATTTCAAAGTGCTGTAAATGTAGTCAGGTGAAAAACTCCATACCTTTCTATAACAGCCAGGAGATAACCAGATGTATGAGATCAGTTCACTCCTCACACTTAGTTCTGACCCTCTGCAAAGCAGACAGTCTCACGGACCGAAGTATTATAAACTAAGTCCTCAAGTATATCACGCTAGATAAATATATAAGGTTTGTTTCTTCCTAAAAATTAGTTCCCATCTTAACAAGAGTAGCATGTTATGGTCCTTGTCATGGAACCTGCATCAACACTCGCCGATGCGAGTTAGGGTTTACAAGCAGCGACAGTGTGCAGGGAAAAGGAACGGCGACCAACAGCCGCTCCGCAGCGGGGGCGCCGGCGGCAACGACCCGTCGAGCAAGAAAAGACTACTCAAACGAGAGGGTCGCCCCGGTATAAGGACGCCGGCGACCCGGGCCGCCGGGGGCCCGCGCGCGCCGGCGCGCCCCCGCACGGGCGGAATAGCACCGGGGGCACACGGGCGCCAACCAAGCGGGCGGGGAGCGAAACAAGGCCGGGCACAAGTAAGCGAAACGGGAAACGGCGTCCGCGCGGCACCCCAAACCACTGGACTCACTCAAACCTCAATCAGGGAAGGACGCCCCCCAGCCCCTCAACACCGCCATCCGGGGGCACCGCAAGGCAGCTCCCGCGACCCGCAACCCAGCTGCCGGGAAGGGAAAGAAAACCGCCGCCGGCCCCGCGCAAGGGCGAACCACCACACCGACCCCCCCCCCCACACCCCCACACCCCACCCCCCCCCCCCCCCCCCCCCAACCCCCCACCCACCCCCCCCCCACCCCCCCCCCCCCCCACCAAACAACCCCCCCCACCACCACCCCCCCATAAGCAGCACCCGCAATGGGGCAGCCAACGGAAGCGCCGGCCCAGGCGCCGGGCACCAAGGCAAGCCCCACGGCACAAGGCGATCGAACAACAACAACGCAGCGGAAACAGGCAAGGGGCGGCCAGCGACGGCCCCCACCCCCAAGCGCGGCAAGGGGCGAAACAAAGGGCGGCCCGGGGGATAGGGACCGGCCAGGGGGGGGAGCCCGCAATCGAACCCCCCCCCCACGCCCCACGACCGCGGGAGGGGAAGAGCCGGTAACCCCCACAAGCTGCGGGGCGGGTGCGGGCCCGGACCACAATGGCCCCGGGCGACACCGCCATAATCAGAACCACGCGAACGGCGGAACACCTACCTACCACCCAACGAACCCAAAGACCGAGAGACAAGGGACGCCCCCGACCCAGGCGGAACAACGAGCGCACCCCGACCGAGAGCCGGGCACCAAAACACACCTCACACCAACAAAAGGGAGCGGCGGTCCGAACCCACAAAAGGGGGACAACCGAAGGCCCCGTCGCCCCCGGGCCGGGCGGTAAGAACCAGGGCCCCCGGAAAGGGGGCGCCGCAATGTTCAAGAAAGGGCGCCCGCCAGTCCGGCCCAGATGGTAACTTCTAAGAGGCACAACCCCCCCCCCCCCAGAAACCCCCCCGCCCCACACCGACACTACCGATTACGTTGGTGGGTACCCGGCCCACTATGGGGGGACCCCCCGTAATAATCGGAGGCCGGTATAAACCACCAGGGCAATCATTTTTTGTCCGACGCGACACTCAATACATCCGTTACCGTCCTTGTTGTCGACGGGTTTTTCGTTTTGTGGTCTTTCCTTAGACCCGCCCCCGCTACCCCACAAGAGCCCACCCCCCCACCCACACCCGCGTACCTGCTGTTGGCCCGCCCGGTCTCCGCTCCACCACTGCCGGGAGTGTTCGAGGGTGCCTAGCACTAAAAAACCCACCACGTTCAAACCCCCGCAATTCTCTTCCCCCCCACACTCTGATTTTACCGGGGGCCGGTGCTGTTACCGATCTTTGACCGTTGGAGGGGACGTTGTGCACGTTTCGATGGGTGAACACAGTCACATTTGTGGTTGGTGCGGTCGCCAATCTTTCCACTGCCC
Organism: Oreohelix idahoensis; assembly: GCA_024509875.1. NCBI lineage: Eukaryota > Metazoa > Mollusca > Gastropoda > Stylommatophora > Oreohelicidae > Oreohelix > Oreohelix idahoensis. The sequence continues at coordinate 164,313 of JAMPIV010006860.1, forward strand.
CCTCCGACGCGACCATCCCCGGACCACACCATCGACCCCACAGCACAACGACACAAACGATAAGCCTCCACCCCCACCGACCTCCACCAGCATCAAACGCATCGGCTAGCGCCCCACGACCCCCCACGCCCCCCCGACCAGGCCTGGACCCCGGCTCCCCCCCCCCCCCTCATCATTTCCCCCTCTCCCCCAATGCACCCTATCCAACCCCTCCCATTCGATTCAGCCCGAATACGGTCATTCGCTAACGTACCCAAATTCATCATGCTAGCCCCTAGATCCCCCCCCCCCCCTCCCCCCCCCCAGTCTTAGAGTGCCTACCCCCCCCCCCGTTTTATGGTGATGGTGGCGGTGGGGGCCGCCCCGATGTGGGGGCCGCGGGCCTGATGCGAGGCCCGAAGGGGGCTGTTTTGCTGGTGCACGCCCGATTGATGCGGAGCGGAACTGGGCTGCGCGGCGTGTGAAAAAAGAAACATTTCTGGGGGGGAAAACCCTTGCGGCGAGTCGTAAACGCCCCGCCTCGTTGGCCGTTCCGGGGGTGGCGCCGGCGGCTGTGCAACCCCCTACCTTCTTGGGCGCCGTCCGGGAGGGGCATCTACGCGCTGGGCCTGGCTCCATCCAGGCGAGGGGGCGGCTGCCGACGGGGGCGACGTGCGGAACTGTTCGGGGGTTGGGGTTACACCGGGGCAGTATGAGGGGCAGGGGACTAGAGGAAGTCGGAAAGTTAGGGGGGGGGGCGAGGGCAGGATCTGGGTAGCAGAAGCTACAGGGGATGCGGGGGACGTGTGCAAGGGTCATAAGGTTTGCGGGGCGAGGGGGTGGGGGTAGGGATGGGGTCAGCCCCGGATAGGGAAGCGACCAGTGGGTGCGCTCGACTGGGATGGGGGCCGATGGCTTGCAGTAGATGGGGCGGAGACCGGGATTAAGGTAAGTGGTCGCGACGAAAATATGGGGCTGTCCCCTGGGCTGACTAGGGGTTTGCGTTAAGGGCAGCGGATCTATAGAGAATAGTGAGTGTTCTAATTATTTTGGTTTTTTTTGTTTTTTTTGTCTGGTTGCTCTTTGTTTTGTTGCGTCCTCCTACTGTTTGGTGGTTCTCGGGGAACTAGACGAACCCCCCAACCCCACACACCCCCAACACCAACCCCCCCCCCCCACAAAAACACAATACCCCACGACATAACGTCTGCCCACCCTCGTTCCACCCCTCGCTCGTCCCCCGATCGTACGTCCCCCCCCGTCTCCCCTTGTGGCCGTAACAACCGGAACACACCAAAAAACACGAAACCCCCCCAACCACAGAAACTACACCCCCACCCACCACCCCTCACCCACACAACCCTCCCGCGGGAACCAAACGGGGGAAGACACGGGGGGCGGGTCACGGGCGGGGAGGGGGGTGGCGGGGGGGGGAAAACGGTATAAGAGGGCGGGGGGGAAGACCCCCCCCATATACCTATAGACATCAAAAAAGGGGGCGAACCACCGGGGGGGGAATCAAAGACAAAAAAGCCGCGGGGACAAAAAGAGGCAACACCCCAAAAAGGGATACAACTAACGGACTACGACGGGTTGTGGAATCGGAATTTTACTTTTTTCGTGTTGTGTTTTTTTTTTACGTTAACCATTATACACACTATCCCTTTTTATTATCTTCTTAATAGCTGCCCAGCCAAATCACCCCCCACCCCCACCCCACAATCCCCAGGATCAACCGCCACCGCCCCGAAAGAACGACACTCAGTAAGCGCTAGCGAAGAACCCATCACAACGCGGCGAACCCGTCCGGCACACCCGCATCACCACCACTGACCTCACAGGAGTCCTCGCTGCCACCGACGCGGGCCGCAGACGATCACCGAGTTCGAACCGGCCCGAAGCGGGGACACCACCCAGGCAGCGGGGCGCTGCCGCCTCGGCCTTCGATCACTCGTAACTTTACAAGTCCGGCCTTAGCTTAAATGCTGCCACACCCGACATGATGTTGTTCCAGCCCCCTGTCTCGCCAGGCGCCATGACCCCCCCACCCCGCCTCAACTTCCCTTCGCCCGTCCCTGTGCTTAATTTTACATTTTTCTTTCTTTTTTTTTCATCCGGGGCCGTTTCGTCCGCGTGCCCGTCCCGTCCGCCCCTCTGTTCGCCGTCATTCCTCCTCCTGCGTCCGAACGTTCCCCCCGGTGGTCGGTCGCCACCGCCCGTCCCCCCTCCCCCGTCGTCGTGCCCCGTGCTGCCTGGTCGTGGTCCGGATGGTCACCTGCTTGGTTTAACAATCTGCTTGTGGACGGCAACATCACCATCTTTTCGACTACCATTTCCAAATCCGTCGCTCCCACCTCCAAATATGGTGAGGGGGGCCGGAAACACCGCCGGGGCAATACCCCATCCCCGGGGTAGGTAGCGGATATATTACCGTTCATGGGTTTTATGGCCAAGGTCCTGGAGGTTTTTGATGGATAAATGCGGGCATATCACCAACACACCCCAAGGCCCCCCCTTCCCCTCCACCCCACGCCCCCCCGTATATCCCTCAGCCCTTTTCGAACACCAAACACACAACAATGACAAGTCAGTCCACCAGGGATCATCCGCCACGGTGTAAGTACGCCCTAAAGCTCCTGCTGCGTTACGTTGAGTCCCCCAGACTCCACAGAGCGCAAAAATAGGCAAAGTTTTCACATCAACGCTGTCTCTAAGCGACAAATTTTCTAATTACAATCGTGAACACATCCCAGTCCTCATACCAATTAGATTAATCAAAAAAATTTATATTTTTTTTTAAGATTTATATATGTAATACACAAAATAAATATAAACCATGAATGAGATTCTAGATTTTTCCAGGGTTTTAAGATTTGGGGTTTCTGGGTGGGTAAATATATGAGAGATTTTATCTAGGTTTTGTGTGGGAGGGAGGGTGGAGGGTAGGTTCAGACGGGCTCTGGTGTATGGTTGAGTTTGTTTCTGTGACGTATAGTTTTTGTTGTGTTCGTCGATGGGGGAGGAAGAGGTGCTCGGCTGAAGGGTTTGGTATGGGGAGGAGAGGGTGGGCGGGGGGGGGGTATCGGATGGGGGGGGGGGTGGGGAGGGTGGGGGTGTGGGGTGGACTGGGATGGGGCGCGAGGGGGGGGTATGATGGGGGGGTGGGGATGGTCGACGTTTCGTGTTTTTTTTTAATTTTTTTTGTATTTACATTTTTCTATATATATTTTACACATTTAAAATACTTATTTTTTTACTTAATCAACTTATTATTTCTTACCTTTTTTTTATATGTTTTGCTAAAGCTTATTTATATATTTTTGTTTTTTATTATTTCTTTTTTTTTAAAACTTATTTCTATGCAAAACTATTTCATTTCATTTATTAAATATTTTTTATTCTTATGCTTATTTTATTTTTTTTATGGGTTATTTCATGTTTAATTATAATATAAAGAAAGACATAAAAAAAAAAAATAAAATATTACTTATTTTTATTATATACTTTTTGTTTACATTCAAAAATATTTTAAAAAAAATAATACATTTAAAATTAAATACTTTTTTTAAAAATACATAATCAGAACATTCAATTCTTGTTATGCATTCTCACATCTATTTTTGTCAGTCCCCTTTTATTAATTCTCTTATTTTTTTTGAAGTTACGATGTCTTCATCTTTCTATAATGTTGTCGTTGTTGTCCCCCTCCACATTCTCTCATTTTTTTATTTAGGTTTATTTATAATCTAATTATTTTATTCTTATTCATTTTATCTATTCTAAAATCTCTCTCTTCTAAATAAATAAATAATATTTTTAATTAATCTTATTTTCATATATTTTGTTTGCTAATCTCTGCTCATACAATATTAGTTACAACTCCATGCTAGTCATTGCACATCCATTTTTTATTTTATTTATTTTTTTATTTTGCTATATTAGTTGCAATTAATTTTATTATATTGTTATTGTTGTTGGTTTTATTTAATTTTTTTTTTTGTTTTTCTTTCCATTTTTTTTTATTTCTTTTTTATATTTTTGAAAAAACAACAACAAAAAATGCATAAAAAAAAAAAAAAAAACATAAAACCTAAAAACAAAACAACAAAAAAAAAAAATTAAAAAAAAAAAAAAAATCCGTCCCCAGACGCATAAAAAAAAAATCAACAAAACAAAACAAAAAAAAATATAAAAAAAAAAAAAAAAAAAAAAAAAATATTAAAAAAAAAAACAAAAAAAATCAAAAAAAAATAAAAAATAAAAAAACAAAAAAAATCAAAAAATAAAAATAAATAAAAGCGCAAAAAAAAAAAAAAAAAAAAATATAATTTGAAAAAAAAAAAAAAAATAAAAAAAACATAAAAAAATGACCCCCCACCCCAGCCACAGCCTCACCATAAAGTAGTTAAATAAAGGTACTGCATTCGATACTACGCGGTGGGAAAGTAGAAAGAACAAGAGGAAGAGCGAAGCGAATGAAAAGAGGGATAAAAGAAGAGGGAAGAAGAAAAGAGGGAGAAGGGGTACAGAAAGGGAAGAGAAGAAAAAACGGGAGGAGAAGAGAGGAAGAAGAACCGGAAAGGAGACAAAAGGAGGAATGAAAGAAGACAATGCTTACAGAGGAAGAAATGTGGACTAGAAAATAAGGGTAATATGGATAGGGGTACTCGTACTGTTTTACATTTTGTAATTATTATTAAAGTAAGGAATAATTTTGTTTGATAACTGGATTTTTATTTTTATTTTATTTTTTCAAGTTTGGAGAAGACTTTTTTTAGGCAGTTAAAGTTTCAATTAGACAGGAAAGAGGGTGAAACATATTAGGTTGACATAAGATTTTTTAAAATAAGAGGGAGAAAGAGCGAAATATAAGATATGAAAAAGGAAAAAAAGTCTGAGATTAAAGTGTGAAGGAAAAAGTGTTTGTAAGGGGGGGAAAAAAGTCGACTATTAGTTTTCCATGGATGTAGTTGTTTTTTCCTTTTGGTTTTGACCCCTCCTTGGCTTATAAAAAACAGATAATATTTAAATTTACAAAACGATTGGTGTTGGTGTTGAGGGGAATTGGAATTTAATCACGCCAACAACCAAATCATCACCACCTCCTCCCGATAAAAAAAAAAAATGTGGAACATTGGAACAATATTTTTTTTTCAATCACATCAAAGAGCAAGGCAACGATATAGCTGCGGCTCCAATAAAACGCACAGATAACATGCGCTGATTGAATAAATTAATTAACTAAATTGTCCCAATAACAATAGGCTAATTTAGTGTTTAAGTCAGTGGTGTCTGTATGGGTTGAGATATAACCCCCTCAACAAGAAAAATAAAAATATGTCTCAAAAATTATATTCACATCGGGGAGGTGTCACCAACACACATCACGTTAGCATGTAAACACAATATACGTATGCAAGTTACTATAATAGGAAAATTTAAATAGTACATTCTTTGACATGTAATGACATAAGTACATAGTAAAGTTAAACTACATGACGATCCAGGACATATGCTCTGGTATTCCGAGGGTAAGTATACAATCTAGAACTCGTAAGGTAAGTCCTCAGCTCAACAATGACATTCTGAGAAAGTACAAGCAATATAATGCTAATTAATAACTAATATGCGTCATAAGGTACAATACATTATTAATAATTGTGGCTGTTTAGTAAACTAACGGCCCTTATATTAACTACTCAGTCCTCCTCTATCATTTTAAAAAACGAACAGAAGAAGATGACAACAAAGCACGATAGTGTGTACATATAAAGTAAGTACAGATGTGCTAATCTATTGTAGAAATATAGGTGTGTTATGACTCTGTAATATATAGAAATATAGGACAGAAGTATTAGTTGGAGTCATGTGGGCATCTAGACAAAATGTCAGCCATCACATTATCCGCACCACGGATAGCTCGTACCGTGAAGTGAAAAGGTTGAAGAGCTATAGCATATCGAGTGGATCTCGAACTCTTCAAATTCTTAGTCTGAATAGCTGTAAGAGCTTTCTGATCAGTCTCTAGAATGAAATGTGCGCCCAGGAGGAATCTTTGTAGCTTTAGAATTGACCAAACCATCGCTAACAACTCACGGTCTAAAAACCGAGTAGTTCCTCTCTGCCGCATTTAGTTTTCTAGAAATGTACATAACAGGATGCAGAGTATTTGCATATTCTTGCATCAGTGCTGCTCCAATCCCAGTGGATGAAGCATCACTCCGAAGAACAAAAGTCCTATCAAGAGTAGGTAATCTTAAGATGGGAGGAGAAGAAAATATATTCTTGATTTGGTCTAGTGAAGATTGGCATTCTTCAGACCAACGGACCAGATTAGGCGAACCTTTCTTCAACAATGTTGAGAGAGGTGCCATGATCGAAGATAAATTTGGAATAAATCTCCCATAAAATTGAATTAAACCTAAGAGACTCCTAACTTGTTTCTTCGTTTTAGGAACAGAGATGTTCAGTATTTTGGAAGTATTGTGGTCTTCTGTCTTCAAGAGACCATGACCAACACGATGACCCAGGAAAGAGATTTCACCAAAACCAACAAAAGCTTTAGAAGGTTTTGCTGTCAAATTATTCTCACGTAGAGTGGACAGTAAGTCATATAACCCTAAATAGTGATCTTCCCAGGTATCACTGAAGAGACAGATGTCATCTAAGTATGCGATGACATCCGAACGATGTGACAGAATTCGACGCATCATGCGAACGAAAGTGGCAGGGGCGTTCATGAGACCAAAAGGCATAACATTCCATTGAAATAGACCCCTAGGTGTAGAAAAAGCAGTAAGAGGTTTGGCATGCTCTGCTAAAGGCACTTGCCAATAACCTTTAGACAAGTCAAGTTTAGTGAAGAATCTAGAATTAGAAAGTCTAATCAGTAGATCTTCTAACAAAGGCATCGGTTCAGCGTCGAACTTTGTGACCTGATTCAATTTGCGATAATCAACGCAAATTCGTATGTTCTTATCCTTCTTCCGGACAATAACCATGGAAGAAGAATATGGTGAAGTCGATGGTTCAATTATATTTAATTGAATCATTTCATCCAATTCCTTTTCCACTTGCGACTGAAAGTGTATAGGAATAGGATACGGCCTAACCCTAATTGGATTATTGTCGGTAAGAATTATGTCATGTTCTATGACATCTGTGTGTCCAGGAATGTCAGTGAGAACATCCTGAAATGTTTGTAACATCGACGAGACTTGTCGATGTTCGTCACCAGAAAGATTAGGAGAAACAGAAACGTTTTTCCAAGATTCCGTAGAATGTAATGGAACCACTGGAAGGGGAGGTTGACATCAGAGAAGGTAGCTTCCTCATCCTGAATGACAGACAGGGATGAATAATGACCGTGAGGTGCAGGAGCATCATCCGTTGCCTGGAAAATAGGCAGCAAATAGTCCGGACGTTCGTGAAATTCCGAAAGCATGTTTATGTGGAAAGTTTTATGCTTTCCATCAATATCGACCACATAGTCAACATCGGAAATCCGAGAGACTATTGCATACGGACCTTTCCATGCAATAAGAAGTCTATTTTCCCTACTGGGGAGTAGGACGAATGCTTTGTCACCTGGACAAAGTTGTCGTAGACATCTATTCTTGTTAGCAAACTGCCTTGCCTTCTCTTTAGCAATTTCTGATGAAGCAGTTGCTAGCTTACATGCCTCAATGATCTTTTGTCTAAGAGCAATGACATACTCATATGAGGATTGAGTTTCATCGCTAATATCATCGGCAGTGATGAGATCGTGTAATAAAGACATAGGGCCGCGTGGACGCGCGCCAAAGACAAGTTCGAAGGAGAGAAAATCCTGTGTGTTCATTAGGGACTTCTCTATAGGCAAAGAGAGCCGCGGGTAAAACCCTGTCCCAATCTTGAGGATGATCTTCAGTTATCTTACCAAGCAAAGTCTTGAGCGTTCTATTCAGACGCTCAACTAACCCATTAGACATAGGATGGGTAGATACTACTGAGAGATCGTTCAATATGTAAGGTAGACATTACCTGTGACATAGTGTCAGATATGAGTTGAGTGCCATGGTCTGACAATATTTCTCTGGGGAACCCCAAGCGAGAAAATATCAACCAAAGAGCATCTGCGATATCTGTAGTAGATATGCTCTTAAGAGGAATAGCCTCTGGCCAACGTGTGCACATATCGACACATGTAAGGATAAACTGATGTCCTCTGGCCGACTTGACCTTAAAAGGGCCAATAATATCTATGGCCATTTTCTGAAACGGCGAATAGGAATGTCAGCAGCCTGGATAGGCGCAGCATGTCGTGGTCCTCTAGATTTGACCTCCTGACATACCTTGCATGATCGGCAGTAAATACGAATGTCCTTATTGACAAAAGGCCAAAAGAAAGCCGCAAGGACTCTCGACTTCGTACGGGCAAAACCCATATGTCCAGCACATTGCGAGTCATGAGCATGTTGTAATATTTGGACTCTCATGCTCTTGGGAACAAGAATTTGCGAATGTGCCGACGTAGTCGAATCTTGTACCATACGTACAAGTACGCCGTTTCTCATTGCAATCCAAGATTTTCTATTTGTATCCTGATTCGGATCACCTTTCTTCGCAAGAACGAAGAATTTTTTTAAAGAAGGATCTTCTTCTTGCAATTTTATGAAAGAGTCACGAGTAATTACTAAGTGACTATCTTGGCTATCAACTTCATTATCACTATTCAGTGAAGTTTCGGGTGTTTGTAGAGCTTGTGCTCTTGTAACTACTGCATTTGTAGCTTGCATGTTATTATCTTCCCAAGCAGCAATCTGCTGTGGGGTACACTCCCTAACTCCGTGAATACGACCAATAATAAGGTCCGCAATAGGATTAGGTAAGAGACAAGCATGCACATCTCCAGTAAAGAAAGGAGTGGCAATGCGAATTACAGCAGTAGGATATTTTTCTAGAGTGCCGCCAAATGTGACACATTTAATAACCCTTCCTGTAGCACAAGATGGATCTACAAGCGATTGTCTAACACCAATAGTGGTGCATCCGGAATCGAAAAGTAGTGAGACCGGAGTATCATTAACAAGACCCTTATGTAGAATTAAAGAACCCCTCCCGTCATGCGCAACAGCAGCAGGAAGAGCGGGAAGTGGGTGACCACAACTCAAAGTAGTTATGGTACCCGGTTCGAATAAAGTACTGCATTGGGGGCATTTGTTTGCTCTCTCAAAGTCAAAAGCAGAACTAGTGACAGCGTCAAAGTTTTTACTATCAACAACATGATTACAGGCTCCCTCAGTTTCCTGTTGTACAGCATTAGCCTGCTGATATCTCTTTTTTTTGTGTTGAGATCTACCCCGACTATTATTACCTCTGAAGTTATCAGAGTTATTATTATCTCTGCAGTTATTATTGTCTCTATTGTAATTGTTATACTGGTTCGAATTCCAGTTTCCACGATTACTATCATGTTCACATTGATGCGAACATCTATTTGTTTGGTTCTGAGGTCTTCGGCAGGAATAACCTCTATTACCATATCCTCTTTTGAAATGCTTATAATTATTAGGGTGATAGTAACGACCACTATCAGGTTGTCTCCAATTCTTCGAAGAAGAATCACCATGAAATTGGTTTCCATGATTTTGACAGAAATTACCGCTGCCCTTTCTATCAAAATTTTGTTGGGATCTACGAGCAAAGTTTTGACCATACGGAGCTGCCGAAGCAACTGGTAAACCTTCTTTCACCTTAGAGTTACCCATGGTTATGTGTGGGTGCGCAGTTACGTATTGGCAACAGAAATCTTCCATTTCTTTTATTGTTTTAGGTTTACGTTCATGAAGGAAAGCAAGGAAAGACTCATTGACAGACGACATGACTTTGTCTCTAAGTATTAAGTCCATAAGTCCTTCATAAGTTTTTTCCGTCTTAGATAGTTCAACCCATCGTGAGAAAGTAATGCGTATTCTTGCAATAAACTCGGAGAATTCAACTCCATTTTCAGGTAACATGTTTTTAAATTGTAGACGATAGCCGTCTTCGTTAAGCTGATATTTCTTTAACAAAGCGGCCCTGACAACCTCATAATTGCTCTTGTCAGGTTCATCCACCATATTTAATATACTTAGAGCTTTACCTGTCAGTATCCCTGATAACTGATAAACATATTTTGCTTTGTCTATGTTATGAGCTGTACATGCTTGTTCAAATCTGTCCAGATAGAACATTATGTCATCACTGGAAGGACTAAATGTTGGTAACTTAATCTTAAAAGTATCATTATTAGCCTTCCCAGAAGATGAACCCTTGTTTGAATCATTACCATTACTCATGCTCGTCAATTTCAATTTCTCCAACTCTAAAGCTAAGAGTTTTTCTTCATGTTCCATTTTTGCTTTCCTCTCATCAGACTCTCTTTGTAACTTCCTTTCTTCAGCTTGAGCCTGCATTTGAAGTCTTTCATTTTCAGCTTCTTTTTCAAGTCTTTTATTTTCAGCTTCTTTTTCAAGTCTTTTATTTTCAGCTTCTTTTTCAAGTCTTTTATTCTCAGCTTCTTTTTCAAGTCTTTTATTCTCAGCCTCTAGCTGTAGCTGGAGTTTCTTTCCTCAGCTTCTGATTCCCTTTTTTGTTTTTCCATTTCCATTTGGAATCTCTTTTCATCCACCTGCATCTGCAGTTTCTTTTGTTCAGCTTCCATATGCAGTTTCTTTTGTTCAGCTTCCATTGCTTTATCATATCGAGCAGTTGCAAATTCTTCTAACTTATCACCAGTCTTCCCAAGCAATTTACCCTGCTCAATAAAGTGCTCAAATGTAGACATGTTGTCTAACATATGAGTCCAAAACCTGAAATAATTAACTAATTTATTTCAAACCTAAGTGTAACAAGTCTTAATTAAGCACTTGTATATTCACATCACATTATATTATCCCAGTCTCTGTGGGAAACAAGTCTCCAATCAAAGAACTTGTATATGAAATATCAGCACTCAAATCTTGATCATAAGTGCACTTCTCATTCAATAGTGCACGACACTATTCATCATTCATTTATCATCAGTATAGTAGTAACAGTGCATTAGCATAGCCCATTAACTAATTACTATAACTGTAAACAATGACTATGTAAACACATGCAGAATGTAAACATTGAAAATGTAAACAATACAAACAATGTAAACAATAACAATGTAAACAATAACAAAGATCAGCAACAATACAAAAACTTTCGCAGAAATCAACTAAAAATAAAGCAGAAATTAATGAAATATCACAAAAAATGTGACGATATCTGCGATAGAATTAAACAAAATACATGACACCACAGTGTATAAACAAAAATGTTGTATGAAACTAAATTATAGACAAGAGTAGGCTAACAAATACAAACAAATCACAACAAAACTAAAGAATGTGAAATAATAACGAAAACAATATTAAAACATGTCATCACAGCTAACATAAATAGCAACAGAAGTCGCTTAGCAAATTCCAGTATCGGAAATTTGCAAACCCTACAGAAAACGCTCACAATAGACGACCTCTATGACGTGGCATAATCTAACGGAGACACCACCCAACCGAGAACCCGCTGAAATATAAACATATAAATATACAAATAACATATAGACATATAATATATAGAATGAGATGATACACAGAAGACTCAGCAGAAGTATAAGGGCACAGTTTACATACAAACAGGCCACTTAACTTAAAGGCTTCCAATCGTAGAACAGCAGAAAAACGGATGTCAATCAACGTCCTAAAGAGCGAAGCTCCAACGATGATGGCACATCTGAACTGCTTCCACTGCTAACACGATGGTACAAGAGCTTCTGAAATACTGTGTGTTGAGTTGTTTCGGCACTTGACCTTCTAATCCAAAAGTAAGTTGATGGAAATCGGTACTTGGCCTTCTTCAGAAAACAACCCGTTTCAACCGGCACTTGACCTTCTCAAAAAAACGACAGCACTGGAACCTTGACAGCAGCAACTTGCTTGACTTGCGTAAAAGATAACAGCAGTCCGAGTTATCCGGCAACATGTAACAACGCCGGGTACTGTCAAATTCTTGTTTCCGTCAAAAAGTTGAAATTTTGACTTTTACCGGGCAACGCCGAGTACTTTGAAAATTTTGAAGATGTTGACTGTATTGAAGAATGTTAATTTCTTGAAGGATGCTGATGAATTCTTGTTGAAAATGAAGTGGGTAAGGGACCCCGTGTTTGCTAGTACCAGAATCAAACCAGCTTATGGCCACCAAATGATGCGTGATGCCATATGATGATGGATGGCATCCGCATGTCTGGTTTTGTGTAGTGTGTAGATGTGTTCAGTCAAAACAATGTTCATGCAACAATAACAGGGCAATCCACATAGGACGTCAGTAAACTCACGACGTATAAAGTCAATGAGTCTTGAAACAGCCGTTGACGTTTTTCTTCATTATTTATTGTGGACGCCACAGTGACAAAATGGTTACGCAAATGTGTAGGCACATCAAACAGTCATTATCACAGCAACATTCAATACAGCAATAAACGGTAGACAGCATTACAATGATGAGTCAGATGCATGTTATATTTCAAAGTGCTGTAAATGTAGTCAGATGAACAACTCCATCCTTTTCTATAACAGCCAGGAGATAACCAGATGTATGAGATCAGTTCACTCTCCTTAGTTTGACTTCAGCAAGACAGACACGTCTGCCGAAGTATAAATAATGTCCTCAAGAATATCCTCTAGATAATAAAGGTTTTCTAAACCTAGTTCATTTAACAAAGTAGCAAGTAATGGTCCTTGGAACCTGCATCAACCGATGCAGTACAATGCAGCGACATGTGAGCTGGGAAAGAACATCTCGTGACGACGACTTTCGGAGACAGGCTATGAATCGAAATCGCTCACGACCCAAAATCGATAGAGTTAATGAAAAAAAGTCAATTTACCTTGCTTTCATGAAATACACAGAAATATCACGCCTCCCGACATGTGGGAAAACACTAGAGGTATTATCTCGACTAAACGAAATATCCATAAGAGGACTACACATCCCTGACAGAACAAAAAATAGCGGAGATCCCCTCTTCAACGAGGCATCTCTTTCGCCATTCCAAATCGCTCACTCCCACTAGTGGTGGGCGGAAACCGATCGACCAAACAACAAGACAAGTCATGCGCAGTCCAGCGCAAAAATGACCACAGCTCAAAAGTTAACTGCATTCGATACTAACGCGAGAAGACAAATGCTTACCGAGAAAAGTGACTATAGATTTCAAGCAGTTGTTGCCCTTGCGTTATAAAACAGATATTGAAATAAAACGATGTTGCGAGAATTTATCACGCAACACTTACTCTTGAAACATGCATTCAGAGATGCAACTGAAGGAATATGCCTTCACACTAGGTCAGATGGCCGTCTGTTTAATCTTTCAAGGCTGAAGGCAAAAACAAAAATCAGAAGGGTCACTATAAGAGACTTGTTGTTCGCTGATGATGCTGCAGTCGTCACTCAAAGCCAACAGGAGTTTCAGAGCTTGATGAATCGCTTCACTAAAGCATGCAAGGACTTTGGCCTCACAATAAGTCTAAAGAAAACGAATGTGCTGAGTCAGGATGTGGGTGCTGCACCAGTTATCACTATCGATAACTATGAATTGGCAGTGGTGCACCACTTCATATACCTAGGGTCTACCATCAATGACAAACTCTCACTGGATACAGAAATCGACAGCCGCATTGGCAAAGCTGCAGCTACCTTTGCCCGCCTCACATCGCGTGTTTGGGGAAACTCTAAACTCACAATGAAGACCAAAGCTGCGGTATATAATGCCTGCGTCACCAGCACACTCCTATATGGCAGCGAGACCTGGACGACCTATGCTAAGCAAGAAAGAAGGCTCAATACCTTCCATTTGCGGTGTCTACGCCGCATCCTCGGCATCTCGTGGAAAGATAAAGTGACAAATGTCGAGGTGTTGTCACGTGCTGGCCTTCAAAGTATGTATACGCTTCTTAGACAGCGCAGACTTCGCTGGCTTGGCCATGTTCGCCGCATGGATGATGGTCGCATCCCAAAAGATATCTTCTACGGACAATTATCAGATGGCAAGAGAACAGTTGGGCGACCACAGCTGAGGTTCAAAGATGTGTGCAAGAGAGATATGAGGGCAGTGGACATGGATCCAGCAACATGGGAGGATAAAGCTGCCGATCGCACTAAGTGGCGATGCTATTTACGGCGCCACCTCAGACTGGGCGAAGAGAGGCTCACACAAGAAGCAGAGGTGAGGAGAAAACGTCGAAAGGAGCACCAGGAAAATAAGCAGCTGAGGGCTGTCACCTCAGGGGCGCATTCCCATAGTCAGTTATGACTGAAGGGGCTATTATAGGTTTAAGATTGAATGTAGCTGTAGGGTTAGGTTTAGAGTTGGTATTAAGATTATGGTCAGTGCTATGTTTAGTGTTCGGATGAGGTCTAGGTATTAGAATCAGATTTATATTCAGGGTTAGGTTTAGGGTTGGGTTTATTGTTAGAGTTGGGGTTAGAGGCATATTGCATATACTTTTTTATCTTGTGCGTTTTTGTTATTTAGTTTGCATATGTAAATCACTTCTACAGAGTGTGATTTGGGTAATGCACATATCATAGGAATTGCACTGCTAGAATAATACAGATATGTGATTTGTATTTAGGAGTCAATCCAACAACAATGGAAAGAGACAGACAATCAGCAGTCAAACTAAAGGTATCGTAAAGGCGTTGGCGATTGATAGGGCACACTTCGAGGAAACTAATTGATAGTATTACAAGGTAGTCTGAGTTATGGAACCCCAATTGTAAGAGTAGTACAGGAAGATTGAGAATACATAAAAAGAGTTAAAAGACGGACATAAAAGGGAATGACAAGGAAAAACCTGGAACGGATGGCTCAGGATATAAATTTGGCATAACCATGTTTTCAGACTGGAACCTTTGACGAAATTAGAAATAACTATCGCCCCATGCGAATAGTTTGTGTAATATATCTGAATGAGCTTCTGTAATGTTGAATTATTATTATTTCTGAGTAGACCTTTGCTGCATTTCAAAACTGTAAAGAAGTTACAGAAGTTAATGTAGTTAAGAAACGAAGTTTTATTACGTTGAGACCAAGTATTCTCGTCAACTGCAATGATGGAGGGATGAATTAAAGCCTCAGTCTTACCATTTCATTATCTGTAGCACATTTAGAAGACTGAGAATCTTGCTTGGAACTAATATTGTTTGTTCTGAACGAAGATACTATAAATATTTTTAAAGTATTCAAAAAAATTTTTTTTTTAAATTTCTTTTTATTTATTTTCAAGGGACGTAATTTTAACATTTTCGCTGTCAAAGGGAAACGATTAGACCGTAAAAAAAAAATTAAATAAATATAATTTATGATACTTTTTTATTGATTTTTCCATTTATTATTTTAAAATAAAATAAACAAACAATTATCTGTTTTCACATGCAGTAAAATAAAAATAACGTAAATTATTCTGACCTTGACACACGTATAAATTAGCTTGTATGTGAAAATTGTCATGAAATCGTTGATGTTCACTGCTCTGGCTACTGAAGCGCCCTCTAGCAGCAATACACTGAGATTTTCTTTTATAACTGGAATAGTTTCATAAGGAACCGAACTACAGGTATTTCGACTTATCTGCAGTGGCATAACTACAGCGTAAGGGGCACCGGGAACAAATTAATGGGGCTCATCTTGTGTAATTAGCTAAAAAAACTATAATTAACATGCGGTAAATCTATATAAACAATTGTAAATTCTTCACCATCATCATCAGTATCCTTCATCTCATCAAATAGCACACGCCTTCAACAAATTTGTGCTAGGGCTTCCTATCCTACTATATCAGCTCAAGGTCTCGGCACTGTTTTATTTACCTCTTTCATTTCGGTCGCCAGAAAGTGGGTAATGATATGACGCACAACAAAGGAAATTAAAAGGATACTTATAAGACAGTGGGTAAATATGACGCACAACAAAGGAAATTAAAAGGATACTTATAAGACAGTGGGTAATGATAAGACGCACAACAAAGGAAATTAAAAGGATACTTGTAAGACAGTGGGTAATGATATGACGCACAACAAAGGAAATTAAAAGGATACTTATAAGACAGTGGGTAATGATATGACGCACAACGGAGGAAATTAAAAGGAAACTTATAAGACAGTGGGTAATGATATGACGCACAACAAAGGAAATTAAAAGGTTACTTATAAGACAGTGGGTAATGATATGACGCACAACAAAGGAAATTAAAAGGATACTTATAAGACAGTGGGTAATGATATGACGCACAACAAAGGAAATGAAAGAATATTTATAAAGCCTATGGTCCCTCTGATAAACGCCTTTTTTCCTTGTGGTAATAATGATAAAGGCTGTTATTCTTGGATGCTGTATACTGTGTTTTATCAGTGTACGTTGTAAAGGTGTACTGGGACTGAATAGTCAACTCAAACAACCGAGCACAGTGTCAGGTATACATGTCACCTTGTCCTGGGACACAATGAGGCCCTGACAAGAATACAGTGTTGACAATGAGTGTTGTGATGAATGTCAATACGCGAATGTGTGACTGTTCTGTGGAGCTGACTGAAGGTTCAAACACTCATTCATGCGTATCTAGAAGTTACTTATGCAGACCACTGTAGACGTTTCAATAGTTTAATTTGACGCATACACTTGACAGAATGGGTACAGTTACATGAACACAGGTCGACATCAATAGCATATTGTTGACCCACGGTGTACAATTATAAATTGGCATGTTGAGGACAATCATAATGGAACATCTGTATACCAACGTTCAGAGTTCCATATCTCATCTAAATATCCATCAGGCCTTACTGACTGATCATGTCAGTTAATATATAATGTTTAACAAATCTTCATCAGGCCTTACTGACTAGTCATGTCAGTTAATCAATAATGTTTACGGTGACTCCTGGACAGAACCTCCTTTAGCATAAGTGTAGCTTGTACCCTAGCGGAGATTTCTTTAAATAGCATTCAGCAAATATCTTCTGAGCGAATAATAGATTTTCCTTTCATAAGTATGATCTCTTGATCATCACCCGATAATAAGGGCGTCCCTGTTCTCTGGTAAATGATCAACAATAAATAGCATTCCAAAATGGCTTCTCGTCTTGTAAATATCGCTCACCCTAACGATGTACGACAAAGCTTCAATAACGGTTCAATTCTTGAATATCAAAGTTTCCACAAGCATCAGCATAATCTGTCCTCATAATTGCTGTATAGAAACATAACCAGTGCTGCTAGATAATATGTCGTTCTGACATACTGACATAGGTAGATTCATGTAAACGTCTGCCCATCTTAAGCCTAGGAATGAACGAAGTCAGCAAAAGTACGTTTACCTTGACATAGGAATACACTAGCAAGCACAAACGCTCTTCTCCTGGCGTTATGGAATGAACACTAGGGAAATCATGGATTTAACAATCCCAGAAGAAACTATCTTCGTTCCCATAATCAAAAAGAGATCACAAACTTTGGGCAGGTCTACGACATGACTCCCGCCATAGGCTTCATCACCGAAGAACCCTCTAACGTCTCTTCATCCGCCGAGAAGCCCCTGACCCCTAAAGTACAGTACAAGAAAAATAGTTCCACTTAAACATACTAAGATATCAAGATATAAGACATACTCGTCCTACATAGACAAGAACTACACATAGATTCGGGCCATAGACATTCTGAAGCAAGAACAATCTATTTCTAATCAAACACAGAATAGATTAAAGTAAGTCTAAATTCCTCCGCCGAGTTCGACTTTCAGGAACGATACAAGGAGCGATAACTCACAGAATGAATACTCATCGCCTAATCTGAGTTCTGTCCCTCAAGACCAAAAAACATGCATTCAAAGATAAATATATTTTTATCAGACAAATAAATACTTTTTACTTTTGTATGCGTAATCCGTGCGCAAATATGTGCGCAACAGATTACCACACCCCCCGGGAAAAAAAGATAAAATCATTTTTTTTTTTATCTGAGAGCAACATACAATAGGCTCTCAACGCATAAATACTGCGCAGATGAGAAATATCTGGAATTATTTAAGCCAGATTAATGCAAAGTCGAAATATAGATCGACTGATGAGAATACATCTCAATCTCTCAGAGAAAGTATTTCTCTTAAGCATAAATGTTTCCAGGGAGATGTCACCAACGCATATTACTATACTTGCAATGACACAATGCATATAACAATTTCAGTTTAAGCATTCTAAGTACATGATTGACAAAAAGAAAAATCATCAACGAGTACCGGTGAATATATATATCAATGAACGTAGTATCATTACGCATTACAATGTGTATCTATCTTGATATAGGAAAGAAAAATCTGTTGTCGAGTTGGAAGTGTTAAGAAGTCCAAGACTCAACAGTTAAGTGGAATCATGTGGGCATCTAGACAGAATGTCTGCCATCACATTATCTGATCCACGGATAGCTCGTACCGAAAAATGAAAAGGTTGAAGAGCAATTGCATATCGAGTAGACCTCGAACTCTTCAAATTCTTACTCTGTATAGCCGTAAGAGCTTTCTGATCGGTTTCTACTATGAAATGTGCGCCTAGAAGGAATCAAACATAGAATAGATTAAAGTAAGTCTAAATTCCTCCGCCGAGTTCGACTTTCAGGAACGATACAAGGAGCGATAACTCACAGAATGAATACCCATCGCCTAATCTGAGTTCTGTCCCTCAAGACCAAAAAACATGCATTCAAAGATAAATATATTTTTATCAGACAAATAAATACTTTTTACTTTTGTATGCGTAATCCGTGCGCAAATATGTGCGCAACACACTCCCGATCACTACTTTCAGGCGCTCACTGGTTGCCGGGGCCCCTGGGACGGGCCCTGTCCACCCGTGGGGTAGTTACGCAACTTCTTACCTGCTTCATACTTGTAATTTATTTCAACAATAACTTTTATTTGCGTGTTAATTCTGGACTGGGACTTTCTTGTAGCATTATTTTATAAGTAGACAGTGAGTGATGTATGATAAGGTCAATGGTTTCTGGCCGATTAATCAACAACACCGTCATTATGACAAGATATCAATTTGTCAGCAGGGGCGTACTTAAAGTATTTGGCACCATGGGCAGGTCCTACCTTTGACACCCTTTCCCATAAATAAACCAGAACATTGTTTAAAAGATAAAATATTAGTTTTGTGTCGTCTTGGCGCGCGCGCCCTGTTCCAGATAGACACAAGGTCCGACGGTTATATTATGACAAATGTCCAAATATAAAAGAGCATGCGGTCTGGTTTTATTTCACTTTTTATTTGTTGGTATTATGCTTGCCAATAGATTTTTGAACAGCACAGTGCAGTCATAATAATATTCGAAGGCACCCCCTCCTGGCTGTCACCCGGGGCGGACCGCCTCCTCGTACCCTCTTATTACGCCATCGCTTATCAGGGTGTGTGTGTATGTGTGTATCCTGCCACAAAACAAAAAATTCAATCTTCCTCTCTTACTGCAGATAAAGAAAATAAAGATTAGAATCGTGTATAGAATAATAAATTTAATTGACGACATTCAAACTTTGAGCAGGAAATCCATCACATTTGTGTCTACAACCTGCAGGAAACTAATCCGTCACATCATAACAACATTTCAGATCTCTCCCAGAAGAAGAAATGTCTCGCAAAATAAAATAAAAAAAGGAATAAGTACTGTCATAAAAAACTCGGTGGTGATAAAAATAAGTGTATTTCATTTTTATAAGCCTTGAGTCACATTGGGTATTCAAAAATAATTGTACACAGGGGAATCAGCGGGAAAAAGAATACCATGTAAACTCAGATGTATCAAGTGAAGACAATTTGCTCTGGAAAACGATCAACGAAAAAGTAAAGTAATTGGTTGTTTCCATTGTTTAAAAACCATTACTTGAATTTTATAGACAACCAGTTAAGGTAGATTACTTTTTAATTGATGAACCTACTCGTGAAATTGTTCTCGTTGTGATTGTCACACCATAAAAGACTGAGCTATCGAGAGTTATCTAAGAACATTTGCACGGGAAAATGATAGAACGTGAATAACGATAAAGCAACAAGGTAAGTTAAAAGATATTATTGCGTGTCCAGGAGATATTCTCAGTTTCGTGCGCACACATATGACAATGCATCGCGTCATATGTACTAGATGATGAAAACCAGGCAGATGATATAGGGAATGTTGTCCTTGGTCTCACATAAAGTGAAGAATGTCCAGGTCTGATTCCCCGCGGGCTGTCATTTAGATCTATTGTTTGTTATGTGAATGAGAAAAAAAACGAGGCAAGTTGACAGATGCAATTGTGTGACCAGGAAACAAACTATAGAGACATTCTACAGTTCATGACATACATATCGCACCAGGTGTGTTGAATAATGAAAAAAAATGCAGACTGATATAGAGGAGGTAGTTGTTCTTGGTTTCACAAGGAGCGAAGAATGTCAAGATATGATTTCCCGTGTGCTGTCATTTAGATGTATTCTTTATTATTTTTAAGCTTTCCTATTTATTGCCATGTTATCGGGCCAATGTAATATGTTTTATTTAAATTGACCAGGCGTTAAAACTTGTTATAGACTAAACTATTATCAGACACAATCACCAGGCAGCCATTTCCGGGAATTCCATGATATATTCGTCCGTGCTCAGGTCAATTGTTGTAAGCCTATCTAAACTCATAGGAACCAGACTGATCAAGCCATAGAACAAGCCGTGCTCTCGAGGCAAGACTTTCATCTCCCATTCCTTGTGGCGAATTTTCTGAAGGTCTGCTTCCGGTTTTAACTTTGTCAGCATCTCTGCGCATGCGTCTTTGATGCTTTTCTTTATTTTCTGCTGCTTTTCCTTCTCACATAGTGCTCGAACTTGACAAAGCGGATGGACAATATTCTCCTCTACTTCTGTAAATGCCCTGCAAATAAAAAAATTAATTAAATCAATAAAAAAAATAAAAAAATAAAAAGACATTTATTTTGGAAGCAAAAAGAATCAAATTCAACAACTGATATTTATCATAACCGAAGCAAGACGTGTTTTAAATCATGCGGATGGTGCCAATGGGAGTAAATCGTTACTAACCACACTGCCAGCTAAGCACCACTCTCGATAGATAGGACATACATTGAGGAAACCTACTGATAGTATTACCAGGCAGCGCTTGTTCCAGAATCTCCAGGGTAAGAAAATTAGAGGTGGACCAAAAAAGACACGGAGAAGATAACTGTAGACAGAAGTGGACATGATGAGGAGGACGTAGAAAGACCTTGAGCTGGTGGCACGTGACAGGAGGACCTGGCTTGTGTTTGAGGAAGACCTTTGCTGCTTGGGGAGATGTAGGGTAGTGAATGAACAAATAATGATCACTCAATTAATAATGTACCAGATGTCACTCTCAGGAGTCTCTCAAGAGATACAGAAATACTAAGGCTATTGAACCCTCAATCATGTCGTACAAGGCGACCGATTTTTGATGAGGTTGTGCAACCTCATCGTGTAAAAGAAACCTTCAAAGATTCCAGAAACCACCGGTATCAGAGCATGTGAATTCTTTGTGCAGGTTTCATGAAAGGGGACCCAGCTGTAGAGGTGGCTACATGCCACCTAAGGAGCACATAGGAAGATAATGATGATGATGATGACTTAAGAATACGCTCCGTGAAGTTTTCCGGGGTCTGTGAAGAGACATAAAGATAATAAGATTACTGCATCTTCTGACCACCAGTACCAGAGCATGTCAATTCTTTGTGCAGGTTTTATGACAGGGGACCCAGCTGCAGAAATAGCTCCATGCTACGTAAGTGGTACAAAGGAAGATAATGATGATTGAAGTTTATCGGGGTCTGTGAAGAGACGAAGAGAAAATAAAACTACTACATGTTCTGACATGTCGTACTAGGCGAGTCACATAGGGCTGGCAACATCATCATGTTAAACAATTACCACAGAAACTACCACTTCAAAATATGACAGCTTGATGCAGGCTTCTTGCAAGATGACCAGTTGCAATGATGCTCCGTAAGGTGCACAAAGGAAAATTAAGATGATCAATTAAGAATATGAAGTTGTTATAATAATGCAAATAAAAACAATACTACAGGGTGTTCCACGAAAAAGCGGCCCCATTCAGAAAGTGAAAAAAGCCAGATTTTTCAGAATTTTTCAATGTTTACAAATATGTCGGTTATAAAAGGTTCTAAGTAGTACTAGATTGACCTAAATTATTTTCCGTGATTGGACCGTGAGTATTTGAAAACCATCGTGTGTGTTTAAATAAACTGTCTATCACAATGCCGTTTTCACTGCAAGAAAGGATAGCTATTGTTGAGAATTATATCCGTACGGGATCGCTAGGACTACTTGGCCATTCACACTACTTCCGACACAATACGTCAGCATTCCATGACGTCACGGGCCGCTTTTTCGTGTATAATGCTACAGTACTATCAGGATAGCACAAATGTAAACAGGATAAAACTATAATGTTGATGTATCGTAAATAAGCAGTGGAGGCCGTATCGGGAAAACTGACAATGCAATGATTGACGTTACGTTTTTAGGTCTCCGCCAGGAATAAACGTACAGACAACCTAGAGGTCCACGTAGGTAATGAGAAATTATCTAAATGAATAAAAATACACGTAATAGAAGGATACAAATCCATTTAAGACTCACAGGTGCCACACAAGTATAGGCAGGTCAGAAATGCTGCGAGCACATAGAGAAAACTTGAGTTGGATAAATAAATAAATAAAATGTGGAAAAAAATAAAAATAAATAAATAAATAAAAAACACGAAATAATGAGAGAGTAATTGTGCAGCGATTATTAGTACTGAAATAATTTCTATGCGCTCCGAAATTTCAGATTTGTTAGCTCATATCGTATGTAATATTATTAGGCTGAGACGGAAACTCGAGATCTTTGCCAACAAGAAGAAAACTTGGTAAAAGAGAGTACCGTATCTTTGTCTTTTTGCTTACAGATTTCTGAACGTAATTACTCCTGGTCTGGTCTTTTTTTAGGTTGCCTGATTTCTTGAAAAACGCTTTTTTTGTGTGTGTGTGTGTGTAAAACACTTTTTATTTAACTTGACATGCCCGTTGTTTGGAGGTTTAAAATAATTGACGCTGAAAACCACTACATTCTAGTCATTGCAGACAACTTAAACTATACTGTTCAAAAAAAGAAACGCATAGCTACTGAAGGCACACACATAGCCATAATTTTGACATTCAATAACTTTTTTAATTTAATGAGTTAATTGTTCAAATTACACACAAGAATACCTTAGGGTTCAACCAATCAATTGATAGTTGTTTTGCATCTGGGTCACGAAGAGTTTTTTGGCGTACGGGCTTTCCCGTTAGTATGGTGTGTGGCCTCCTCTTGCATCGATCAGCGACTGGCATCTCCTGGGCATGGATGCGATCAGACGTCTGATGTGGGCCTGTGGAATGGCTGCCCACTCTTCCTGGAGTGCCTGGAACAGATCACGACGATTTGCTGGAGCAACGTCTCGGCGACAAACACGTCTATGCAGCTCATTCCACAGGTGCTCAATCGGACTCATGTCTGGAGACAGGGATGGCCAGGGAAGGGTGAGAATGTTGTTGGCAGTCAGGAACTGCGTGGTCAACCGTGCACAACGGGGTCTAGCGTTGTCCTGTTGAAACACAGACCTTTGGGCAGCCAAAAGTGGAAGGACATGGGGTCGAAGAATTTCATTGACGTATCGTTGCGCATTCAAGCCTCCTTCAATGTGCACCAATTGACTTCTTCCGTTGTAACTGATCATTCCCCACACCATTGCACCTCCTCCACCGTGCGGCGGAGCTTCATCAACGCAATTTTGGGCAAAAACGTTCATTTCGCCTACGGTAGACCCTACGCCGTTTATCATGACGCTGCAACAAAAAGAAAGATTCGTCACTAAACCAGACACGTCTCCATTGATTGTCAGCTGCCCAGGAACGATGCTGGTTGGCCCAAAGAAGTCGATTTTGGCAATTGGGGCGCGTAAGGACAGGTCCTCGGTGAGGTCGTTGTGCCCAAAGTCCAGCGTCATGCAGTCTATTCCGGACAGTTTGATCAGACACATGACGTCCTGCAGGCAATGACTGGGCAGTTGAGGAAGCTGTTGTAAACCTGTCTCTGAGGTGACGAAGCCGAATAAAGCGATCCTCCGCTGCTGTTGTCACTCTGGGTCGTCCACTGCGATGCCGGTCTTCAACTGAGCCAGTGGCTTAGAACCGGTGCCAAAGTCGACTGATGGTACTCTGATGCACGTTTAGATGCCTGGCAACCTGACTTTGACTTTCGCCTGCATGCAGTCGGCCAATAGAAATGTTCCTTAAATTTATCGATAGAGACGCCATAAATGTCTGCTTGAAAATGAACTGATTTTTTTGTGTGTAGCGTTATCCTTTTATAGGGTTTCAGTTGCGTAGTCAGTGAATAGTGTTCACCCCAAATTTTGTTTCTTTCACGTGCGCGCAACATGAGCTGTGGTCAAAAATTGCGTCATAAACACTATTGACCACTGCGTTGTAACGATTACAAAAACGAACGCAATTCAGGTCAACACGTGCATTTTACACTGTAAAGAACATTTGAGGCTGATTTTTATATACTCTAGCACCAAATTTTACTTACAAACTCATAAAAACGCGCCCTCGGATAGCTATGCGTTTCTTTTTTTGAACAGTATATTTATAAGCTCCCTTTCTTGGTACATTTTAATTTCTCAAGTTTTTGAGTTTTTTGGCATGGGACCAGTCGATGTTACACAATAAGAAAAACAATGTCAAATGAAGTAGAAGTAATTCTATTGACGCAAACATTTTATGGTAAGGAAGATAATGAATTGAGAAAACGAATTGTGTTTTGAGTTTAAAGGGGTAAGCCTGGGATGTTGAATGGTAATATGATATTAAATAAATGTATTTCGTTTTAAACAACGAAATCAGTGAGTTGTTGCTTTCGATATAACGTTAGTAATGACAAGCTTTCATGTGAGATTGATATTATGTGTTTACACTTATCAAAATAGTTTTAGTGAATTTAAGTACAACAATAAAAGTGGTTTCTAGAATTTTGATCGTGAATTTACTTGTTGAATTTACAGCGTAATGATCGGGTGACGAGACAGTTTTTCTTTAAAGGGAAGCTGTATGAAAGTGCCCTTAGTAGAGCTGTCTTTTCTAATGTGAATAAGGATTCTTGTGACCAGTCGCTTTGGGTTAATAAGGGCTACTGTTTAAAAAAAAAAAGGAGGCATTCCCAGGTGAGGGCCTTCCATTGCACTCCGGCCGTGTTGACCCCATGCAATCACTCCAAATGTAAGTGACTCGGGTCCGACATTTTTGTCGTTGGGGGGACCGCGTTTAGCCTATCCCCTGACCATAACATTGCCAAGCTTTGTTCCTACAGTTCGGCGAAGGGCAAAAGGTAACAACACTGTCTAACTTGGTATTATTTAAAAATGTATGTGTATTGGCCATTTTGTCTTACATCCTTATGTAGTCGTTCATCTTATACCCTGGGGTGTAGAGGTTTGCCAGAGAGAACGCCATACTGTAAAGCATTAATCGTAAATGCTGGAATGTTCTTCCTTGCTTAGGAATCCCAAAGTTTGCTCCAGGGGGGACCTAGTAAACGCCTTCTCTAGATCCAAGAAACAAAGAAGCATCTCACATTTATACTCAAGGGCCTTTTCACTCAGTTGTCTGAGTGTGAAGATAAGGTCCTGAGTACTTCGATTTGCTCAGAAGCCACACTGCATCTCATTTTTGTGTGGTTCAGCCAGGCGTCTGAGTCTCTGCTGGAGAATTCTAGAGTAAATTTTACCAGGGATAATAAGCAGGGATATGCTTCTATGGTTACCGTATTGCCCCTTGTTATGATCTCGTGGCGCCAGGATGCATCTAGGACCCTCAGGAATAATAGGTCTTCTGCTGCTCCCATGTACGTAACCATTTTTGTTGTTATACCATCATGTCCTGCTGCTTTGCCCATCTTGATTTTTTCCAGTGCTGCCTTCAGTTCTTCCATCTTTATGCCATCTTCGCCACGATTGGTTTACTCTTCTGCGATAGTGGTTATAATTTCTGAGGCTTTACCTTGCTCACGATCAAGGAGCTCTGAGAAATATTCTGTTAATCTTTCCATCACTTCCTTTGGGTTAGTAAGAAATGTGCCTTGTTTGTCCTTTATAAATTAAGAGGGCACTGTTTTTCCTTCCTCATATTCTTTAGGGTCTTGTAGAATAATTTCTGGCTTTCCAGAGCATCTTTTTTTAGCTTTTCTCCAAATTCTTCACAGGATTCCTGTTTTGCTGCTAACAACTTGTTTTTTTGCTTCTGTTCTGAGTATCACATATTCTCTTTAATTCTCTTTTTTTTTCCTGCTGTGTTTTTAGCTCCAAAGTATTGTTTTTATGCCTTTTTTTCTCCCCTTATTTTCTCTTTAATTTCTTCTGCCCACCAAGGTGTCATCTTTCCCTTCTTACGGACTCGAACTTCACCACATGCTTCTGCTGCAGCTGCCTTTATGATGTCCTTAAATTAAAGCCAGAGAGTTTCTAGGTCACGTAACCGTTCTTCTAAGTTTCTCACTGCTGTTACAATAAGAACCTGATACCTGGTCTCAACTTCTGGCTCCCTCAGCTTATAGGGCCTTAATCCTCATCTCTCGTGCTTGATTATTTATTTTCGTGCGTGATGATGAGCAATGCCAGGGCCGAGTAACTCTTGCAGTTGTTCTTTTAATTGTCAGCAGGTGGTGATCACTTCCAATCTCTGGTTCCAATCTCTGGTTCCAATCTCTGGCACTCTCCAGACTATAGCATCCTGCACATACTTGAATGAGCTCTCCCTAACAATGGCATAGACAATGACTGATTTCTCATTCTTAGTTGGTTCATATCTGGTGTATGTATGTTTGTATGTATGTATGTATGTATGTTTGTGCTTATGTGGGAACTTTGTGTTCGTAATGACAAGGTTTTGCTCAGTGCAGAATCTAAGGTCGTTTTCCATTGTCATTTGGTGTATCTTCTCTGTCACGGAATTGCCTCCCCTGCTTTGCAGCAGTGGTCCAACAATGGCAATAACTCAAGAGTATCTAATATAGGCCTTCAAAGGTGTCTACCTTCGCACAAGATTACTCTTGGCAGAGTTGTAGATAGAAGAATAATGATGCTTCTATCTCAAGGGAGTGTTCATAAGATATTTCCGAAGTCAAGAACAATGCTGTAGAAACAAAACGCTTTCCTGAGTATTGCGTTTTCTGACACATAGTAATGGGTCTCTTTCTCCTATTCCACCATCCCATCTACCTCCGACTTTTTCCTCGATGAGATTTAAACTTAATCCCTCGAGAGGAAACTTTCTTTACATTTAAATTGAATAGCTTTATATTTACTTTACATTCAAATGAAAATGTTAGTAGTATAGATAGAATATGTTTACATTAACATCTACACTGATGGAAAGTGTTCACAATATAGATTGCATATGCTTTTATTTACCTTTCTCGGTTAGCGGTCATCCTTCGTGCAGTGCCCCAGCTCTGGTTCATGCTTTGCGTCTCAGCTTCCACAGTTCTCCGCCAATGAATGCCGAGTACCCTATGAACCCCTTACGCGTACTACACTTTAGGGAAACACTACTCTAGCAGAAACTCATGCTAGTGGTGTGCACGATCACTCTAATAACTTACTTTCTAAAGAAGTCAAGAGTCTGTAAATACTGGTCGACGGATTCCAAATGGGCATTCTTGACACCCCTAGCCACTTTCATGTCTGTGCAAAATTCCTTGAGGTTACGTATGACATTTGACGTGTCTGGAAGCGCTCGCTTGACTGTCAGCATAAACTCTCCAAGGCTGTGCTCAAAATTGCTTTCTGCGTCCTTGGCCTGGCCGATAAGATCAGGCATAACTTTTTGATGCTGCTTGACCCTTCTCACCATGTCAAGGTCATGTTCTGAGAAAAAAAGAATTGTAAAAGACTTTATATGTGTCAGTGATTTAGATGTCAGTTTTATCGATGAGAGATTTAAGTATTTCAGTATGATAGATGTCAGTTTGATAGATGTCAGTTTGAAATTTGTCATTTTGATAGACGTCAGTTTGATAGATGTCAGTTTGATAGATGTCAGTTTGATAGATGTCATTTTTATAGATGTCAGTTTGATAGATGTCAGTTTGATAGATGTCATTTTGATAGATGTCAGTTTGATAGATGTCAGTTTGATAGATGTCAGTTTGATAGATGTCAGTTTGATAGATGTCAGTTTGATAGATGTCAGTTTGATAGATGTCAGTTTGATAGATGTCAGTTTGATCAGTTTGATAGATGTCAGTTTGATAGATGTCAGTTTGATCGATGTGAGATTTAAGTATGTCAGTATGATAGATGTCAGTTTGATAGATGTATGTTTGATAGATGTCATTTTGATAGATGTCAGTTTGATAGATGTCAGTTTGATAGATGTCAGTTTGATAGATGTCAGTTTGATAGATGTCAGTTTTATAGATGTCAGTTTGATAGATGTCAGTTTTATAGATGTCAGTCTGATGGATGTCAGTTTGATAGATGCCCGTTTTATAGATGTAATTTTGATAGATGTCATTTTGATAGATGTCATATTTAAAGATGTCAGTTTTATGGATGTCATTTTGATAGATGTCAGTATGATAGATGTCAGTTTGATAGATGTCAGTTTTATAGATGCCAGTTTGATAGATGTCAGTTTGATAGATGTCAGTTTAACATGTGTCACTTTCACAGATGTCATTTTTATAGATATCAATTGTATAGATGTCAGTTTTATAGACGTCACTGTTATAGATGTTAGTTTGATGATTCAGTTTGATAGAGTGTCACTTTCACAGATGTCATTTTTATAGATATCAATTGTATAGATGTCAGTTTTATAGACGTCACTGTTATAGATGTTAGTTTTATAACTGTCCTTTTTATATGTCTATTTTACAGACGACAGTTTAAAAAATGTCAATTTTATGGATGTCAATTTTACAGATATGAGTTTTATAGATCCTCTCATGTTCTATATCCTCACATCTACATTCATTATAGTTATTTGCGCTACTTACGGAGCATGCAGCTACCATTGTAGCTGGTCACCTGCCAAAAGTCTACACTAAGGTTTCAAATGCTCTGACAGTAGTGGTTCTTGCGACTATTTGTTTGACATAATAAGGATGCCCGCCTCGTGTACACCCTTGTATTAATCGCCTTGTAGGAATGGTCTGAGGACGCATTAGTTCTATTTTATCTTTGTATCTTCAAAGACTCTCGGCAACTACACTGGGCATCTACATTTATAACTTACCAAAAAGTCCCAGCTGTCGACGTCCGGGGGGTCGGACCGCCATCTCTTCTTTGCATGCATTGTATTCATCTTCCCACATCTTGGCTCTCAATGTTAGTTTCGCAGTTTTCGTTGCCCTTAGCAACGGCTTGTCAACAAGTATGTCCTGACATGCTGGTGTGAGGCGATTTCCATTATGAAGGGACCATAATTCTTCTACTGCGCACAGGGAATCAAAAGTAACGGCAAGAACACAACCTGCAATATGATAGTGAAAAAACATAAATATGTTTTGTATGTTATGTTTGATGAGCAGAGTAAAACTTTAGTACATTTGTTTGTTACTTCAAACCACATATTCATTTCTCCTCATCTACTTCCCGGGGGTAGGATGATAGCTTAGGGGACAAAGAACATGTAAAACTGCTGTTGCCTCAGATAAGATCCAACTGACATGAGGTTGTTCATGGGTTGGATACACCGTGTAAAACTGCTGTTGCCTCAGATAAGATCCGACTGACATGAGGTTGTTCATGGGTTGGATACACCGTGTAAAACTGCTGTTGCCTCAGATAAGATCCGACTGACATGAGGTTGTTCATGGGTTGGATACACCGTGTAAAACTGCTGTTGCCTCAGATAAGATCCGACTGACATGAGGTTGTTCATGGCTTGGATACACCGTGTAAAACTGCTGTTGCCTCAGATAAGATCCGACTGACATGAGGTTGTTCATGGGTTGGATACACCGTGTAAAACTGCTGTTGCCTCAGATAAGATCCGACTGACATGAGGTTGTTCATGGGTTGGATACACCGTGTAAAACTGCTGTTGCCTCAGATAAGATCCGACTGACATGAGGTTGTTCATGGGTTGGATACACCGTGTAAAACTGCTGTTGCCTCAGATAAGATCCGACTGACATGAGGTTGTTCATGGGTTGGATACACCGTGTAAAACTGCTGTTGCCTCAGATAAGATCCGACTGACATGAGGTTGTTCATGGGTTGGATACACCGTGTAAAACTGCTGTTGCCTCAGATAAGATCCGACTGACATGAGGTTGTTCATGGGTTGGATACACCGTGTGTAAAAAACTGCTGTTGCCTCAGATAAGATCCGACTGACATGAGGTTGTTCATGGGTTGGATACACCGTGTAAAACTGCTGTTGCCTCAGATAAGATCCGACTGACATGAGGTTGTTCATGGGTTGGATACACCGTGTAAAACTGCTGTTGCCTCAGATAAGACCCGACTGACATGAGGTTGTTCATGGGTTGGATACACCGTGTAAAACTGCTGTTGCCTCAGATAAGATCCGACTGACATGAGGTTGTTCATGGGTTGGATACACCGTGTAAAACTGCTGTTGCCTCAGATAAGATCCGACTGACATGAGGTTGTTCATGGGTTGGATACACCGTGTAAAACTGCTGTTGCCTCAGATAAGATCCGACTGACATGAGGTTGTTCATGGGTTGGATACACCGTGTAAAACTGCTGTTGCCTCAGATAAAATTCGACTGACATGAGGTTGTTCATGGCTTGGATACACCGTGTAAAACTGCTGTTGCCTCAGATAAGATCCGACTGACATGAGGTTGTTCATGGCTTGGATACACCGTGTAAAACTGCTGTTGCCTCAGATAAGATCCGACTGACATGAGGTTGTTCATGGGTTGGATACACCGTGTAAAACTGCTGTTGCCTCAGATAAGATCCGACTGACATGAGGTTGTTCATGGGTTGGATACACCGTGTAAAACTGCTGTTGCCTCAGATAAGATCCGACTGACATGAGGTTGTTCATGGGTTGGATACACCGTGTAAAACTGCTGTTGCCTCAGATAAGATCCGACTGACATGAGGTTGTTCATGGGTTGGATACACCGTGTAAAACTGCTGTTGCCTCAGATAAGATCCGACTGACATGAGGTTGTTTCATGGCTTGGATACACCGTGTAAAACTGCTGTTGCCTCAGATAAGATCCGACTGACATGAGGTTGTTCATGGGTTGGATACACCGTGTAAAACTGCTGTTGCCTCAGATAAGATCCGACTGACATGAGGTTGTTCATGGGTTGGATACACCGTGTAAACTGCTGTTGCCTCAGATAAGATCCGACTGACATGAGGTTGTTCATGGGTTGGATACACCGTGTAAAACTGCTGTTGCCTCAGATAAGATCCGACTGACATGAGGTTGTTCATGGGTTGGATACACCGTGTAAAACTGCTGTTGCCTCAGATAAGATCCGACAGACATGAGGTTGTTCATGGGTTGGATACACCGTGTAAAACTGCTGTTGCCTCAGATAAGATCCGACTGACATGAGGTTGTTCATGGGTTGGATACACCGTGTAAAAACTGCTGTTGCCTCAGATAAGATCCGACTGACATGAGGTTGTTCATGGGTTGGATACACCGTGTAAAACTGCTGTTGCCTCAGATAAGATCCGACTGACATGAGGTTGTTCATGGGTTGGATACACCGTGTAAAACTGCTGTTGCCTCAGATAAGATCCGACTGACATGAGGTTGTTCATGGGTTGGATACACCGTGTAAAACTGCTGTTGCCTCAGATAAGATCCGACTGACATGAGGTTGTTCATGGCTTGGATACACCGTGTAAAACTGCTGTTGCCTCAGATAAGATCCGACTGACATGAGGTTGTTCATGGCTTGGATACACCGTGTAAAAAAAAAGTTGCCTCAGATAAGATCCGACTGACATGAGGTTGTTCATGGCTTGGATACACCGTGTAAAACTGCTGTTGCCTCAGATAAGATCCGACTGACATGAGGTTGTTCATGGGTTGGATACACCGTGTAAAACTGCTGTTGCCTCAGATAAGATCCGACTGACATGAGGTTGTTCATGGGTTGGATACACCGTGGAACACTGCTGCTGTTGCCTCAGATAAGATCCGACTGACATGAGGTTGTTCATGGGTTGGATACACCGTGTAAAACTGCTGTTGCCTCAGATAAGATCCGACTGACATGAGGTTGTTCATGGGTTGGATACACCGTGTAAAACAAATTGGTACAGAAACTCCCGCTGTAAAAGCACATAAATACTTTGGTGCAGACGTCCTGTACGGTGGCCAGCTGACGTAGTGGCTCCAAGGGGAGATAACAATGAAAATAATGGTGACTGTACCGATCTCCTCATTCGACGTTCTTCTTCTTTTGATTGTGGTCGCTCACCTTAAAGGACGCCTTCATCCACGCATGCCTGTGCTCTTGACTCAGTAGTTTGTGTAGCAGTTGATGTTCCCAGCCCCATAAATGTGTTAGGTTGAAGAAAAAAAACTTAAATACTTGTTTCTATGACCTGTGCTTATTTGAAGTACATAGTTTGATAAAACAGTTGACTAAAGGCAGCTCATAATATAGAACGCATTGCTACGGAAAATATCGCTGCAGGAACCCATGAATGCTTTGGTGCAGGTTATCTGTGACAGGGGAAGCTACATTAGTGGCTCTATACTCTATAGGAAGGGAAGAGAAGGTATTATAATGGATTATCGCGGGGGGGGGGGGGGGGGCCCAAGATTGAGCCCCCGAATTCTTAAATAAATCTGAAATATGCCACGTCTTCTACAAGTACATTATCACATCATCTACAAGTATATTATCACAACATCTAAAGTATATTATCACATCATCTACAAGTATATTACCACGTCTTCTAGAAGAATATAATCACATCATCTACAAGTATATTACCACGTCTTCTAGAAGTATATTATCACATCATCTACAAGTATATTACCACGTCTTCTAGAAGTATATTATAACATCATCTACAAGTATATTACCACGTCTTCTAGAAGTATATTATCACATCATCTACAAGTATATTACCACGTCTTCTAGAAGTATATTATCACATCATCTACAAGTATATTACCACATCTTCTAGAAGTATATTATCACATCATCTACAAGTATATTACCACGTCTTCTAGAAGTATATTATCACATCATCTACAAGTTTACTACCACGTCTTCTAGAAGTATATTATCACATCATCTACAAGTATATTACCACGTCTTCTAGAAGTATATTATAACATCATCTACAAGTATATTACCACGTCTTCTAGAAGTATATTATCACCTCATCTACAAGTATATTACCACGTCTTCTAGAAGTATATTATCACATCATCTACAAGTATATTACCACGTCTTCTAGAAGTATATTATCACATCATCTACAAGTATATTACCACGTCTTCTAGAAGTATATTATCACATCATCTACAAGTATATTACCACGTCTTCTAGAAGTATATTATCACAACATCTACAAGTATATTATCACGTCTTCTACAAGTATATTATGACGTCTTCTACAAGTATATTATCACATCATCTACAAGTATATTACCACGTCTTCTAGAAGTATATTATCACAACATCTACAAGTACATTATCACGTCTTCTACAAGTATATTATGACGTCTTCTACAAGTATATTATCATATCATCTACAAGTATATTACCACGTCTTCTAGAAGTATATTATCACATCATCTACAAGTATACTACCACGTCTTCTAGAAGTATATTATCACAACATCTACAAGTATATTATCACGTCTTCTACAAGTATATTATGACGTCTTCTACAAGTACATTATCACATCATCTACAAGTATATTACCACGTCTTCTAGAAGTATTTTATCACAACATCTACAAGTATATTATCACGTCTTCTACAAGTAAATTATGACGTCTTCTACAAGTATATTATCACATCATCTACAAGTATATTATCACATCATCTACAAGTATATTTTATGACGTCTTCTACAAGTATATTATCACATCCTCTACAAGAATATTATGACGTCTTCTACAAGTATATTATCACATCATCTACAAGTATATTATCACATCATCCACAAGTTTATTATCACGTCATCTACAAGTATATTATCACATCATCTACAAGTATATTCTCACATCTTCTACAAGCATATTCTCACATCTGCTACAAGTATATCCTCATATCGTCTATAGCATTATCTGTGCTAAGATATTAGATATCACATAATCACACTTTTATTCTGCAATACATTTATCATCATCACCATCATCATCATCATCATCGCTATGATTCTTTTCCTTCAATCCACAGTCTACATTTTCATTCATTAACCTGCAGATAAATAAGGTGCAGAGGAGTCTAACAAACACATGCCAAGTCCCTCCTGTCACGTGACATCATAGGCCTTCAACAAACACAAGCCAAGTCCCTCCTGTCACGTGACATCATAGGCCTTCAACAAACACAAGCCAAGTCCCTCCTGTCACGTGACATCATAGGCCTTCAACAAACACATGCCAAGTCCCTCCTGTCACGTGACATCATAGGCCTTCAACAAACACATGCCAAGTCCTTCCTGTCACGTGACATCAGCTCAAGCCCTTTCTATGTGTTTCTAATCTCTTTCATGTGTGACTCCAGTTCTCTTCTCCTGGTGTTATTCAGTCACCATTGATCTCTCTTACCGTGGGTATTTCAGAAGAAGGACTTCCTTAGAATGCTGTCAACATGTTTTCTCGATGTAGGTAAAGGATCTCGTTACATGCTCATTCATGCATATTGGGAATATGGTGTTAGGCCCATATTTTCTTGGCCATCGGCACACTAGGGGTGATGTGGTCAGCATCATGCCGGCCGCCTTAACCTTCTCAGAGTTGCTCTGGTACCCAATTCAAGAGGCTAGTTCAACCCTGGAGCCGTTTGCGGTCAAAAAATCCCACCTCAACTGGGGATCGAACCATGGACCACCGAGCTAGGAATCCAGTGGTTATCTCAATACACGTGTTTTCAATTCTACGCCAGGGAATGTCTCGCGCCGTGCGTTCGTCTGAAACCTGTTTGGTTCCTGTTATCAATTCCACATTGGTGATCTATCGAACATTCCAAGTGCTCAATATGGAGATTTTCCTAGAAGAAAAAAGATAATTCAGCAGCCTATACTCTTTTCGGCTTTTTTCTAGGTTGTATCACGAACCTCTCTAACAGAAGATCTTCATTCCTCTTGGATGGCTGAGTTGAGTTATTTAAAATGGCTGCTTTGTTTCAACTATCCATACTGTTGTTGAAGTTTGGCTTTGCTTAGAATTTCTGCATGATGGAATAGCCAGCCCCATGCACAACCATCCTTATCCGTCACCGACGACATGTGTGTTAGGGTACAGTGCTAGTGTTCTGGCTCCTGTTAGGAGCATAACACATGGTGCTAGTATACAAATCAATTTCCCTCATTGTCTGTAACAAAAACTGTGTTAAAAACATAAGTAACAAAATTGGTCATGTTTATCGTTCACAGAATATAGCAGTCGTACCATTTTTGAACCCTTCTAAAATAACTCCATCACAGATGTGTCGTCTTTCTAATGCTCCCTTGACCTTGGCCAGGTCTAACGTCTGAAAGTGGTCTAGCATTTTGTCCATCACTGTCATCATGAAGGCGTGATGAGAACCAACAACTGTGTCTTTGTCTGGAACCGCGTCTATGGCATCAAGATAGATCCCCGTGCAACCTGTCAAATATACATCAACAGAGTATTTGTTGTTGTTGTTGTTTTCATTCTGGTATCATCGTTCTTACCCCGTCTAGTTACCGGGGTCTCTGGGGAGACACATAAAACTTTGACTACTGCTACCTCTAACTCTCAAAGCTGGACATAGTATAGTGAAGTCTCTAACATTTCACTCCTCTACGGCCGCATTTGATATGGGATTAACTGTACTTTATCTCAGGGATATCAGAAGAGGCGACTTTTATAATATACTTGTTCCTGACCACAAAGTTTTTAATATTTGATCATATGCCTTAATATAACCGACGGTCCCAGTGTCTAGGTTTAACGGGGCGCACCTCGTCACGAGGAGGTAAAATATAATTTAAAAATAAAAAAAGAAGCGACTAGTGTGACGATATACATGGGGCTCGCTACCTGATGGCATCAAAGACATTTCTACAGACAACTACAGCTACAACAACAGCTACAACTACAGCTACAACAACAGCTACAACTACAGCTACAACAACAGCTACAACTACAGCTACAACAACATGTGTTTTGATGCAGATTTCTTGCAAGAAGGAAACGAAAAAAGAAATGATACTGACAAGGATCTTAAATTACAATGGAAACATAATTTATATTTATATATTGATGGTTTAATTAGGCCGTTAAGCCTCCCTCTACATCTAATTATAATATATATATATATATGTATGTGTGTGTGTGTGTGTGTGTGCGTGCGTGCGTGCGTGCGTGCGTGCGTGTGTGTGTGTGTGTGTGTGTGATGGGCCAGAAAAATGCCAATCTCCTCGCTTAGTGTCTTGGTTAAGTTACCCTCACGAGCGCGAGAGCGCCAACTAACATCGCGCGCCCGACACCTTGCGTAATGCAGTTATCGGGTTATAAAACGCTTGGCTCAGAGGCAGGCGAATAGAGAAAGGTACGTTTACCACACTTAGTTGAAAAAAAAAAATTGGGGTCAAAATGACAAGCGTGAATGAGGAATTTCTTGAGAACATGGTAAATAATGGGTCAAAGAGTACATGAAAACATTAATAAATACCAATGATCGAAACAGAACAAACACATTGAATTGATTAAACTTTAAAAATGGAGACAAATGAGAGTAGAGCGATCAAGGTAGTTCAGTGGAACTGTAGGGGTGCCAGGAAGAACCTGATGTCTCTTGTGGGACAATATAATGAGTCAAAACCAATCCTCGCAATACATGAGACACTCCTGAGCCCCAAACAAAAACGGAACTACCAAGGTTATAAAACTCTTAGAAATGATAGACTAGAGGGAAGAGGAGGCGGTGTGGTCATTTTAGTTCATGAAGACTTCAAAATATTAAAATGGGAGCAGTTTGTCACAGATAATATGGAAGGAATAAGTATAAATATAGACAGCGAACCAGAAGAGTTAAAAATAATAAATAAATATAGCCCAAAGGGAAATATAACTGACCTGGATATAGAAGCTATCAGAACCAAAATAACTAGCAGAACGTAACTGGTAGGAGATTTCAATGCCCACCACAATTCATGGGGTAACAACAGTAATGATTCAGCAGGAAAAAGACTGTTGGACTACATTGAAAGAGCTGAGGTAATCATACTAAATAATGACTTAATCACAAGGATTAAACCATGCAGCAGTGGAGTAAATACATCAGTAGATATAATATTATTACATCAAACCTAGCCTCTGCTAAATGGGAAGTACTGAATGACTCAAGTTCAGACCACTTGTCCATAGAAATAAACCTAAACGACAAATACAAACCTAGTCCAAGAAGCTCCAGACCTACATTCAACTTCAAAATAGAAAACTGGGAGTCCATCCAATTAGAACTAAGCAAACTAAGCATAGAACAAACTGAGTCTAACAGTGTAGATCTATTTGCAGAAAGATAAACGAATGAGATTTTTAAAATAGCAATAAAATGTATACCAAACAGGAATATGCCTCGTCACTTAATACCAATACAAAAAGGTAAAGATAGGAAAAGAAACAAGGATAAAAATCCAGTACCTTGGTGGACAGAAAATGCTCAGAACAAATGAAATTGAGGGAAAAGATCCTGATAGACATACCTGTCAACCTGTACGAATTTTTCGTACAATGTACGTATTTTTGATACTTTTCGCAGTGTACGGCCGTACAGACTCGTTGTACGGATTTTTCCTCCCTCCCAAAAAAAAAAAAAAAAATCGAAATTTTTTTTTTTTTTTTTTTTTTTTAAATTCTATGAATATTTTCCAACCCAAGTTTTTAAAAATTTTAAATCAGAAAATATTTTCTAGCCCAGATTTTTTTAAAAACCAATTTTTGTATTCCGGGAGTCTCGGCGTCTGTTTTTAAACTGAAGTCTCCCACCGCAACCAATCAAATTCTTTTATACCCAACAATTCGGCAAAAACTTGAATTCGGCCTCAAACACTTTCGGCTTTCAGCGTGACATGACGTATTTTTAAAGTTACCTGTTATCAGCCACGCTTGCCAAGACACTTCGACTCCAATTTGTTTAAAAAAAGCTAAGTACCTATAACTTGGTTAAATATTGCTGTTGTTTTGCTTTGTTGCAATTTAATCGCTGTCTTAATCTTTCCAGTTATATCTTGCCCTTCAGTATATTTCCGATAAATTAATGTCATAATATTCTGTGTAGGCCCGGCATAACTAAAAAAAAAAAGTTTGTTTGTGTTGAGTAAGCCTACTTTATTCCGGCTATCGAGATTCACTGCTTTATTTTTCTTTATTCTTCTATTTTTATGCCATCCTCCATAATATGTATGGATATACACGGTTTCTAATTTGTCTTGATTTTTGATTTCATATTCATTTATCTCCCACTCATTCTGTCCTCTTCTATTTCCAGTCCCCACTTTTATTACGTTTGGGTAGTTTTTTGTTCAGTTTCGTTTTTTAGTTTTTAGTTTCTTAGTATGTATTGTGTACATCCGGGGCAGAAGTCACTCCCTGTTCAGCTAAGCTTCCATCAGATAGTGATAGGATTCCGATGCTTCGCCTTCAGGGAAGTACCTAGGTTTTATTTTTATATTTTTTAAAGTTCTTATGTCTCCTATCTAGCCTTCACTTTCTTTCTTTTCCTGACGAAGGCCTTGTGGCCGTAACGTAGACTATTTTCTTTGTCTTTTGTCCTCGTAAGACGAATCCCCTTTTTTCGATTTTTTTTCAAACCCATCCACTTTATTTTTCACAAAGCGGCGATCTATTATCACTGGTCTAGGCTATCAATTTTTAAATAATAATTTTGTAAATTTTTGATAGTACATTTTTTTTCTTCCTAGATTAATATTCTGTTCACAATTTAGTTAATTTTTTTTATTTTTTGCTGTTGCTTTGCTTTGCTTCGTTGTATTTTATTTTTGTCGTTCTCTTAATCTTTCCAGTTATATTTTAACCATTTCAATATTTCCAATAAAGTAATATCATAAAATTTTGTGTAGGCCCTACAAAAGTAGAAAAATAAAGTTTATTTGCATTGAGTAGGCCTACCTACTTTATTTCAGCGGCCGAGATTCGCTGCTTTATTTTTTAATAAAGTGGCAATCTATTATCACTGGTCTAGACTACCAACTCTTAAATAATTTTGTAAATTTTTGGTGCTACGTTTTTCTTCCTAGATTTGATATTCTGTTCATAATTTGTTAAATTTGTTGTTGTTGCTTTTGTTGTTGCTGTTAGCTGTTTGCTTTGCTTTATTGTATGTTTTTTTTTTTTTGTCGTTCTCTTAATCTTTCAAGTTATATTTTGATCATTTAAATATTTCCAATAAATTAATGTCATAATATTCTGTGTCGGCCCTACATAACTAGAAAAAAAAGTTTGTTTGCGGAAACTTCGCTGCTTTATTTTTCAATAAAAATGTCCACAAAGACTGCAGGAGGTCCATGAATGCAGACACACTCACCTCTTTTTTACAGTGTAAGATTAACATTGATACATGCTGTGCAGACTTTAAGCCCACAAATGCAATTCTGCAAAGTGCTAAAAGTGCATGTGTTGATTATAATACAAAACACTGTGCATCGAAAGAATAGTACATCACGATCACTAAGTTTTTTATATGTAAAGAACAGCATGAGACTATTAGCATGTTTTATATCACACTAATTCAAATGCTAATAGATTTGTATGTCATTTCTCATTTTAAAACTGTATTGTGTATAATTTATTAATATCTTTTGCGTAAGGATTTTTGGGTGTTTATAAAGATTTTTTTGGTCCGGCGTACAGATTTTTGTCTCAGGAGGTTGACAGGTATGCTGATAGAGTATAGAAAAACCAGAACAGAAGAAAACTACACAAACTATAAAAAAATAAGAAATGAAACAAATAAAATAATATTCAGAGCTAAAGAAAAGAGTTGAAGAACATTTTGTCAAACAACAAATCATAGGACACAAATAACTACAGTTTGGAGAAAACTAAAAGCAGTTAAAGGAGGAAATAGCAAAAAATTTATAATCCCAACAATTAAAATCCCAGAGAGAGCTGAAACAGGTAGAGAAAAAGCTAACATACTAGCTAAATACTTCTATCAAGTTAGTTCAATAGACAGTGTAGATAAGGCAGAGATAAATATGCGAAAAACTCTATTAAAAAAATTAAAAGAAGAAAATACGAACAGCACACAGGACGCTAATTATATAAATGCAGATATTACAGTAGATGAAATAGAAAGAGCATTAGCATGAAAAACCAATACCACATCCAGACAAGACATTCTGAGCTATGAAATCCTCAAAAAGATACCAAACACCACTCTAAGGGTAATTGCATCCCTCTTCAACATAATCTGTGTGGTGGGTTTTTATGTTAAAAGGTTAAGTATTAATTGTCTACAGATGAGAGGTCAGCTATGCAAGTCCCTGAGTCTAATTGTTGATGAAGTTGTTCTCAGGGTACCTGTCTGCTACCACTCTACGACCTCAATCTGCTATATATTTTGAACCTAATTATATGTTATGGTGCCTGGATGTTATCTGGCTAAGTGTCTAGGGCATAATGCAATGTAATGTTAATAAAAATGACAACAACTACACCTATAACTTAATGAACAAGTAATTAAACAAGTCGCTGAGTAAATTTTGAATGAAAATCTTTTTTTACAATTTATTTTGCCTGTATCTCAATGGCTGGGATAAGGACTGTTTAAAACTCAAAAGATAAGGCAATTTATTTACATCAAAGTAATTTAAAACAACAACTGTGTCTGTTATTATTAATATAAATTGTTCCTGACTGGAAGTGTTCTGATGAAGCAATAACTCCTATGAATGGGCACGCTTGGGAGGAACAACTTGTATCATCATGTCAAGAAAACCGATTGATATATTAATGATAGAGAGTATGGTTAAATGAACTAACACACGCCCGTGGACAATTGGGCTTAACTTTGTTGTCGTAGAACTTGTGATGTCCTTCTCACAACCACCTTCTTCCCGACTGCAACGTCTGAGTACTGCTTCCGACTCTTTAGAATAAAGGCAAAAAGGTAGTTTTTGCCTCGAGCTTGAAGCTTCAGGAGTGTCGTAAAAATTAACAGTGATACAACGTCAAAATATCTCCAATGATACAACGTAGGGATAAAAAAACCAATGCGTAAGCTGCTGGAATACATGATCGCCCGCGCCGCGGGTCATCAGGTGTTAGACTTGAAGGCAAAACGGAACGAGGATCAAAAGACAAAAATCTGACTGAACGCGTACTTGAACTAGCGAGGTTAATGGACGCAAATTGGTGGGGCAAGGAGGAAAAGTCACGTTCCCCCCCCCCCCCCCAAGTTGACATAAAGTAAGGAATTCGACAGAAGGGACCTTGGATATGATACGCCACAGTCATTTATTGGACGCTTTTGCGATACCAAGCCTTTTATTTGAATTCAGCGGCTAAACGCGGATGCTTGAAATATTACAAAATTCAAAAAGTAACTTTTTCTTAAAATTAATGTTAGGAATATAAAAATTAGCTGGCCGGATGGCCCATTCTGAGCAGTGAAATAATATGCTTTTAATTATACAGACGGATAGATAATAATGAAGACATTGACAAAAGACTGTGTTGTTCACAACAGCGAAAGACTGCATTGAATCAAACATCTCACTATTTGCACAAAAATCGCGACCTTGAAGACTCAAGTGTCCAAATCTAGTTAGAATGAAAGAGAAGGGGAATTGGGGGAAGCTGTGGCTAAAAATAACTTTTCAGGCAAAATTGTAGAGGGGATGAATAGGTTGGTTCAAAAAACAAGTACGTTTTTGTGAAAACGCAAGTAGAGACGGACAGACTAACAGATAAAAATCCATACTTGACTGAAGCATGACTGAAATGACTTTAGTGTAGGAAATTTGAATTGAAAAACACAAGGCAGTGATCGGCCACAGACAATCATATTATCGGCGCTCAGACGCGCATTTGGGGCCATTCCTCAATAGTTGTCCAGTGATAGACACAGTAAATTTCAAGTGTGGTGATTTCCAAATGAAAGAAAGTGAAATAAGTTCAGGGACGCCATACTATAGCCAGCAGCTCAGCTGAGTTTTGCTAGCATTTCTGTGTTCTTTATTCATAATCTGGTAAGATTGAAATTATTTCTTTGTATATTTTGTATATTGTTTAATGTTTCGAGTGATTTGATACTGCCATATCGAAATCTAGCCTTACAAAGAAGGAAGGATTTGCTCTGGTACCCCCCGCCCCAGTTCAGGGTCTAGAGACAAATAAAATACATAAACTCCAGCAAGGATTAGGAAGGACAGATCAAGTGTTGAGATCAATGAAACATATTACCTATACTATTTTAGGGGAGGAAACTAATAAACATATTTCAGAATCTGTAGTCTGGGAGGACCTATCTGATGTGAAACCACCATGGTAAAATGTGCTGTATGGTCAGAGAGATCTGACCTGTCTATATGGCGTTGTTGATTTGTGTAGTGTTGTGACACCCTCAGACATTTGGTTAGAGAATGGACTTTTGACACATGGCCCATACTTTGATTGCAGAGCTTTGAGTTTCAGTTGTCACCAAGGCGCCGTACACTAAGTTGGTGCTTTTACAAGAGTCGATCCGTGCAGTAACGTCGTGTCAGAGCAGCCTATTATCGCCCCCAAGCACGGAGCGGTGGGGCCACCAGATCTCAGCACCAGAGCTACATCTTCAAAGTTGAGTGAGCCTCTGGTCTGCTGGAAATTCATATTTCCAACTAAGCCATTTAGTTTTACTAACAATCCCATAAAATTCCTGCCATTTCTGGACAAGGTCGTAGTCAATATAGACTGGAGTGATGAGGCCACCCCAACAGCACAACCATTCACTATTCTCCCAATTAGATGACTAGTTAAAATTAATAAAACTAAAAATAGTCTAGTACTTACATATGTACACTCTTGCATTTATTATGTAATATTCCATGCATTTCTTTCATAATTTCTAAATCTTTTATAAGTTCGTTGGTCAAAATAAAACTTGATCCAGAACAAAATAAATGGTTAAAAAAATTTCTATCTAAAAAATTTTACACACTTGAGTTAGTTCAGTGTATTATAACATTTGTTAATATTATTAGACTTAGTAAATATCTGTGTGTGTGTCTATAAACTATCACACCTGGGTCGGCTCATTACATATCATTACCCTGGTCGACGACATCCTTAACGTCCTCATTCAGGTTCGAGAAAAAAAAAAAAAAAATAAGTGTCGAGGTCGAAAAAGTGGTAGCGAGAAGGGCCTTCTGACAACTCTCAGTTACATTTTTATCTCAGGAGCCTATCACCCGGACCTCATGCCACACGTGTTGTAACCACTACGCTAGCGCGGCTCCCTTTCGTTTATGGTAACTTAGTGTATAAAATGACATGAATGGAATATTAAATATAGGTCAGCTTGCGTATCTCAAGGTTTTTCTTAGAAATGCAGTACACGTTTTATCGTAGAAAGCGTGTATGCTGCAGTAGGCTTTTACTATCAACGTGAAACGTTACAATTTGCAGACGAAGTAGAAAACAAGGGGGATTTCGAGTACAGTCATTGTGACAGCACTGTTCTTCAAACATTCGTTTGATACATTCCTTGTATAGAAATGAAATGATAGGCTTTAATTATATAACTTTATATGTGCAAAACACTGTGACTTGCTTAGGCCTTTGGTTTGCTGGTTTTACATCATAATAATGTGGATATTTTATTTCACAACAGAGAGTATGGTTAAATGAACTAACACGCACAGTTGGACAGTGGGCTTAACTTGTGTCGTAGAATACTTGTGATAATCTGTCCTTAACATTTTGTCACAACACAAAGGTTTCTTGGCCCGACTGCAACGTCTGAACACTGCTTCTGACTCTTGAGAATAAAGGCAAACAGGTAGTTTTTGCCTCGAGTTTGCAGCTTCAGGAGTACGTATATTTTGGTATGTGGCTCACTGATTGTCTCAAGATAGAACCCGCATCAATGAAATAATACACAATTTGTAGGTTAACCGGTGATCAATGGGCACATTCAGATCGCCACTGATGCAGAACAGCGAAGGCACTGGTCATGTATTCCTTGCGTCTGAAGCTAACACTACTTGTGAGATTTT
This sequence comes from Oreohelix idahoensis, assembly GCA_024509875.1. Lineage (NCBI taxonomy): Eukaryota > Metazoa > Mollusca > Gastropoda > Stylommatophora > Oreohelicidae > Oreohelix > Oreohelix idahoensis. The sequence goes on from JAMPIV010006860.1 coordinate 208,893, forward strand.
AATTTTCGAATGGCAACTAATGCTGGTTTCAAATCGTTTTTATCACTCCTCTTAGTCTATTTTACCACAGCCAATCGAATTATGTTATGCCCACTAGCCTCTTTTTTTCAAAAATAAATTACACTTTTAAAAATGTACCGTTTCACCCCCCTTTTTCCCCTACGGGCAAAGTTGAGTGAGGACTACAATGCGTATGTCTCTGTGTCTTCTCTTTACCATATTCTGTTATTATCTAAGCGTTTTTACTGTAAAATATTATAACATTATGGGTAGTATTATCTTCTAATAAACAAGTATTAGCATTTTATTTGTCAACTGTCCTTGCTTTTATTTTATTATTCAGCTAGGTTTCATTGGGCCACCCTTTCTCTCCTCTTTTAGTATCACACTGCATAAGCTATCTTTTCAATTATGCCTCCATGCAAATCCCCGACTTACATTTTTCTCTCTCTCTCTCGCTCGTTCGTTTTCAAAATGAAGCAACGCGTTAGGATTTCATCAGAAAATACTATCACGGTATACAGGAAATGCGAGCCTGTCTGTGTGTTTATACTAATCGTCTCCCTATCTAAGTGGTTATACATTCAAACTGCGCCACTAATGAACGGGGTGGGGCAAGCGGTGGGGTGTCCTTTCATTCAATAGCAGACACTACTGCTTTATTTAACTTTAAATTTTTGGGAAAAATATGCCCTTAGCAACAGCGTAACCATGGCGAAGTAGTTTTTTTTTTCAAACTCTCAACCATTCATTTGCGTTTAGTGTTAGACTAAGCAAGGGCTGTGACGTCAGCTGTCGCCTGTCGTCCTAGTTTGAAATAAAACAAAACCAACGCTTGTCAAGGTTGCATTTTTCCTTCTCTCATTTCATGCCTCCGTTTCTTTTATTCTATCTCTCCGTTTGAAACTAACTATGCATGTCGGTCTGGCAAAAGGCTTGTATTGTAGAGGAAATGGGTATTGCGGAGAGGGGAAAAGCTAACAGTTTTTGTGAATCGTTTACTATGGCGTACTGCTTGTTAGAACCAACATGACGGCGGGCTATGGTGACGATGTTGAACACTACCTCCCTATTTTATCTCTATAGTTTTGAATTTATAAGCAGTAATATTTGATCGGGGTATCAGGGATCTTACTACAATCTGGCACACGGGAAAAATCCCATGTTCATGGAAGACTGCAGTATTCATCCCCATACTAGAGCCAGATAAGGAAACACATGATGTCAGCTCATACAGGCCAATATCGTTAAACATAGCATCAAAGAAATATTGTAGAAACAATAGTTAACAGCAGATTAAAATTTCGCTTAGAAAAGCACAATTTGTACAGTCCAACTCAGCCGGGCTTTATAAGCCATCTGTTGACTCCGTTTTATGGTTGAGTACAGTTTATACTGGTGAAGAGGTAGCTTAAAACGCGAATGGTTAAAATGAACGAATGTCAACAATATTCTTCAAACGAACTTCAACAAGTAGTGTTGAACTGGGTGAACTGGGTAAGTACTGGCAGTACATAAGTCGGTGATGACTGTACATAGACTTTATTCAACATGACACATATGGAGTGGACAAGACTAACATCGTCACAGGCGCAAAGATCATACATCAGCATAATGGTAATTACTTTTAAAGTTCCTGAAGATTCTCTACCAATAAAGTCCTCTGACTCAAGTGACTAAGGATCACAAAACTGTTACCGTATAATATTCTTCTCATTCAAGTCCATTGACCTTCCTTCAAGGACGTCTATCATGGTAACGTATTCATACTCCAGGATAAAATCTTCCATATCATACTTCACAATCCCATACGTTCTCCAAAACATAACGTTAGATAGCATATAGTTTCAAACAAAGTCATACACGATAATACGAACAGGTTAGAGATTCCAGTTGACTAACCTCTCCCATTCTATGCCACGCTTCTGGCATTGTTGAATGTACGGCATATAAAATATGAAGCATACGAATAAATAAACTGGTTTACACGTAGGTATTATTCCTCTACGGTAATCTAATATGACCACCGACTCCGTCTGTCCATTCTAGGAAATTACATGCTAAGATGACTTCCCGCTAGACTACAACTGGAGCGGCCTGATACTTTAGTTTACGGCAATAAATATACAAATATAACCGGGGCGACACTTACATGATCCTTCCATCATTGGCTTCGTCAAGAATACCAATTGAATCAATATAACATACTGGCTTATACAAAACTGCCAGAAAATTCCAATAATCTATATCTCGGACATAACAAAGTCCGCACTGCCCCGTTCAAAACATGACGTCACAATCCCCAAACTAGGTTACCCGTGCGTCCAAAGCAACTCACACTGCATTGTGCACGTCAGTGCGTGAATCAATCGAACGCACAGATAATAAAATATATAAAGACTGGTGCGTACATTTGGCAGGACCGAAGACTACCCCCTTAGGTAATAAATGTACGTAACAGCTCCCTTATCACCTCCCCTTAAAAAAAAATTAATTCTATTAATTTTTTTGAACTTAATACCCGAGAGAGGTGAGTCAAAACTACCACAAGATATGAAATGCATAAAGTTATATCATATTAAGAAAAGAATATTAAACGAAATCAATATAACTAAATGATAGTATGCATTAAAGCACACATCCACAAACGACCTACTTTGGAACGATGTGGTAAAACAAGTTTGAAAATGAAAAATGAAAAAAACCATAAAAAAAAGATGATAATAAAATTCAACTAAGTTTTCAAAAAAATTTGAAACATATGATTTCAAAAATGAAAATGAACAGCAACACTGATGATGATCAATGACAAGAGAATCAATGAAACAGAAAAATTGAAAATACAATGTGCAAAAATGAAGCAATGCAAAATTAAACACTTTAAGAATCAACACACACTTAATGTTTTCTAACACTAGTACGGTTGACTAGTGATCTAACAGTGATATATCATAACTAAGACCCGTGAATGTAGGTATTACGTGACAACTAAGAAAGTTAGTATGTGTGTGATCCATAATCAATTAAATAGATTAAATTGAATTAATCTAATTTATATATTCCTTAATTACTAACAAATAACTAGTTAACAATATATTCTAAGTAATTGCAATATCCCTATCAATATGTCACTGTTCCGTTACAACTAGTTAGTAATCGACGAGATAATGTTCTCAATGTTCCATACACGATATAATATATTCTCTAACACGTTATGTAGTGTAATATGTTCCATAGGAATAACAAATGTATATTTGTCGCTCTTAACAATGTTGCCATATTAATAAAAAGTTACTGTAGTACCAATGTTCTCGTTCTAATAAAACGTTAATATAGTATCAATAACAATGTACAAAGTTATTCATGTTATCGGTGAGGATGTTCCAACATCTGGAAGTGGTTTAGTTTCGACACGTTCACTTGGGCATCTTGATAGACAGTCTGCGAACACATTCTGCACTCCAGGAATAGCTCGTATCTCAAAATGGAACGGTTGAAGCGCTATAGCGTAACGCGCTGACTTTGATGACTTAACGTTCCCTGTATTCAGTGCGGTAAGAGCTTTCTGATCAGACTCCACCACAAAGTGAGATCCGAGGAGATAACGATCCAGTTTAGTGATTGCCCAGACAAGAGCAAGGAGCTCTTTATCCAGAACGGAATATTTCGTCTCGCTCGGCGTGAGCTTTCTGGATACGTACATAACCGGAAATAAGGTGCCGTTATATTCCTGCATCAAAACTGCAGCGATAGCGTAAGAACTTGCATCACTGCGGAGAATGAAGGTGAGATTTTTGTCAGGCAACCTCAAAAAAGGTGCATTTGAAAAAAATTGTTTTATATAGTCTAACGCCGTTTGGTGATCCTGCGACCACTTTATTACATTAGATGTGCCTTTCTTCAGTAGAGACGAAAAAGGTGCAGTTATAGTAGACAAATGAGGGATGAATTTTGAATAGAACTGTATTAGTCCTAAAAAGCGACCTAACTTGTTTTTTTTTGTCTTAGGTGCTGAGATGTTTAAAATTTTAGAGACGTTACTGTCTTCTGTATACATGAAACCATGACCTATGCGGTGACCCAGAAATGAGATGTCATGAAAACCGACAAAAGCCTTTGAAGGTTTCGCTGTTAAGTTATAATCCCGTAAGGTAGAAAGTAAAGATTTTAAACCCTGAATATGTTCATCCCAAGAGTCACTGAAAAGACAGATGTCATCTATATAAGTAATGACATCGGGACGATGAGACAATATGCGGCGCATCATGCGTACAAAGGTAGCTGGCGCATTCATTAACCCGAATGGCATAAAATTCCATTGAAAAAGACCCCGTGGTGTCGAGAAAGCGGTGAATGGCTTTGCTTTAGGAGTGAGTGGCACTTGCCAATATCCCTTTGAAAGGTCAAATTTCGAAAAGAATGTAGCATGAGATAATCTCTCCAATAAGTCATCTAAAAGAGGTAATGGTTCCGCATCGAATTTTGTAACTTTGTTTAATTTCCTGTAATCTACGCAAAGACGTATATTGTTGTCTTTCTTCCTAATGATTACCATGGAAGAAGAATATGGTGATGAAGATGGTTCAATTATATTTAATTGGAGCATCTCATCCAATTCCTTATCAACCTTATCACGAAAGTGTAAAGGAATAGGATATGGGCGAACTCGAATAGGCGTATCGTCAGTCAGAATAATGTCATGTTGGATGACTGACGTATGACCTGGGATGTCAGTGAGGACATCCTCATACGAGTGTAGAATATTAGAGACTTGCTGACGTTGATCAGCCGAAAGAGTAGATGAGATTGTAACATCATTCCATTTCTCAGTGGAATGGAGTGGTACAACTGGTATTGGTAGTTGTACATCATCGAAAGAAGATTCTTCTTCTTGGATGACTGACAAACTAGAATAGTGTTGAATAGGAGGTGTAGGATCGTCAGTTGCCTGAAACACTGACTGTAGAGAATCAGGACGTGAGTAATACTCCTTCAACATGTTAATGTGGAAGGTTTTATGTTTACCATTAACATCAACGATGTAGTCGACATCGGATATTCTTGAGATGATCCTGAAAGGACCTCTCCAGGTAATTAAAAGACGATTGTTATGCGCAGGTAGTAAGACAAAAGCTTCATCACCAGGTATGAGCTGGCGAAGACGTCTATACTTGTTTGCAAATAGACGAGCTTTTTCTTTGGCTTGTTCAGATGATGCAGTAGCTAGTCTACAAGCATCTATGATTCTCTTTCTCAGAGAGATCACATACTCATAAGAGGATTGAGTTTCCTCTTCAATATTCTCGTCAACCAATAAGTCGTGGATTAACGACATCGGACCGCGTGGTTGCATGCCAAAAACAAGCTGGAATGGAGAAAACCCCGTTGCTTGATTTTGTACTTCGCGATACGCAAAAGAGACAAGCGGGTAGGACCCGATCCCAGTCTTGGGGATGGTCTTGAGTCATCTTACCCAACAACTGCTTGAGTGTCCTATTGAGACGCTCAATTAACCCATTTGACATCGGATGATAAATAGAACTAAGAGATCTGTCTATACCTAATGTCTTCATAACTTGAGACATGGATTCAGAAATGAACTGAACCCCATGATCCGACAAGATTTTCCGTGGAAAACCAATGCGTGAAAAGATTAACATCAATGCCTCTGCTACACTGGCAGATGAAGTGTTCTTGAGAGGGATGGCCTCAGGCCAACGAGTGCACATATCAATGCACGTAAGGATATGCGTATGCCCTCTAGCAGATGGAAGCATCGGACCAATAATGTCAATGGCCATTTTATCAAATGGTCTAATCGGGATGTCCGCAGCTTGAATAGGAGCCGCATGAAATGGACCCCGTACCTTAACTTCCTGACATATCAAACAGGACCGACAATAGAGAGTGATGTCCCTATGGACGCCTGGCCAGTAGAATGCCGAAAGCACTCTGGATTTGGTACGCGAAAAACCCATATGGCCCGCACATTGCGAGTCATGCGCATGTCGTAATATACGAGATCTCATAGAGGATGGGACTAAGATCTGATAACATAAGGATGAATCCTTTTCCCGTATTACTCTCACCAAAATCCCATTTTTAAGTATAAAGTCATGTCTAGATTTTGCAAGTTTGTTGCTTGTATTCTTTTTGTTAACATACTGAAAATTTTTTTTTTAATGAATCATCATTCTTTTGCAATGTAGCAAACAACTCCCGTGAAATAGGAGCATCATCATCACAAGTGGTATGAACTGTAGGTTCAATAGGTGTATCATGCGACATATTAGTAGCTTGCGCTCTAGTCACTACTGCATTTGCAGTTTGAATATGTCGCTCTTCCCATTCAGCAATTTGCTGTGGTGTACACTCTTTAATACCATGTATGCGACCAAGTATTAAATCACAAATTGGATTCGGAAGAAGACATGCTTGGATCTTTCCTGAAAAAAATGGTGTATGAAGTGTTATAATGGCTGTGGGAAATGTTTCCACAGTTCCGCCAAACGTCACACATTTCACAACCCTGCCCGTCGCACAACTAGGGTCGATCAGCGAAGTCCGGACGCCCACAGTGGTACAACCTGAGTCGAATAAAAGAGAGCATGAAATATTGTTAACAAATCCCTTGTTAAACTTAAGAGAGCCCTGTCCCTGGTGTACTGACGCAGCAGTGGCCGTACAGACTGCAGGTAGACTAGGCAAGGTATGTCCGCAACGCAGCGTCGTGATCGCCTTAGGCTGGAAAAGAGTCGAGCATTCTGGACAGTCTTTCACCTGGGTACAATCAAGAGAACAAGACATAGCATTGTGAGTTTCAGCTACTTTACCCTGTTCAATGTTAGCCTGTGTATCAATTAAAGAGACATTAGAATGTCTACCCGTATTACTTGACGATCTATCTCTGCGACGCGATCGATTTTGATTATTGTCATTAAAATTGCCAAAATTGTCGTTTCTGCTAGAGTTAAAATTTGGATGAGTCCGATAGTTTGTATAATTAAAGTTATGCTGTTCTTTAAAATTTTTATTCCAAGAACCTTGTCTGTTTTGTGGACCCTGAGATTTTGATCTCCAGTTTTGTTTATTATAATGTCCTTGATTATTTTTAAAATTATTGTTACCAAAATCTCGTGATCTGTGAGTTTGGTTCCAAGAAACATTAAATGGAGCAGATTGTTGAAATTGCTTCCCTTTGTAAAAGTTATCATTGTTAAAATTGTAATTATTTCCCTTATTGACATACCTGTCAGCACTAAAGGAACGATTTCGTGAAAAATTGTTTTGTTGTGCTGCAAAAGCAACAGGCAATTCATTCTTAATCTGCGCATTACTTAGATCCATGGTTGGGTGAGCAGTGCAAAAATTTTTTGCATGTTCTTCTAAGTCTTTTATAGATAAAGGTTTCCGTTCGTGTAAAAATGCGAGAAATGTAGGATTTACAGACGAAAGTACCTTATCGCGCATCAGTAAATCGAAGAGACCTTCATATGACTTTTCAATTTTGGATAATTCAATCCATCTTTCTAGTGTTAGTCGTATTTGTGACAGAAAATCATTGAAATTTCTGCTAGATTGGGGTAGTAATGTATGAAATCTTAAACGATATTCGTCTTCTGTCATTTGGAATTTTTGCAGAAGTGCTGCTCTAAGAGCATTATAGTCATTTTTCTCACCAATGCTGGTGGTATGATAAACTGCTAATGCATCCCCTGTAAGTAATCTGGATAAATATGTACAGTATAGCGCTTTATCCACGTTATAAGATCCACAAGTGGCCTCAAACCTATCTAGGAAGAATATTACGTCATCAGACGGGGGATTAAATTTTGGTAATTTAAGGTGAATTTCCTTAAAATAATCATGTCTGGATGGAGTTTGGCTTTCAAAAGTTCTCTGAGAATTAGCTTCCTGAGTAAACCTAATTCTCTCATATTCTGACTCTGCTAATTTCAGTTCATGCTGTCGTTTTTTTTTTCATTCTCTTCCATCTCAAGCTGAAGTCGTTTTACATTTTGTTCAGCTATTAATCTCCTCTCTTCCATTTCTTTTTTTGTTTATTTTCCATTTCTTTTTCAGCCTCCTTTTGCTTATGTTCTGCCCTCTCGCTGAAATCGATTTTCTCTTCTAATTCAGAGGCTAATCTCATTTTTTTCTCCTCTTCCTCAGCTATAAATTTCCTCTTCTTTTCATGTTCCTCAGCATCAATCCGTTTTTGATCTGCCTCAAATTTCATCTTCTTCTCTTGTTCCTCAGCCTCAAATTTCATCTTCTTCTCTTGTTCCTCAGCCTCAATCCGTTTTTGATCTGCCTCAAATTTCAAATTTTCCAATCTTAACTTTTCAGCTTCCAATCTTTGAGCTTCCAACCTTTGAGATTCTTTATATTCCGACATAGCGAATTGTCGTACCTCTTCAGCAGGTATTTGCAAAGCTTTTGCTTGCTTAATGAAATAATCGAGTGAATACATTATTCTATATAAGTAGTCACAGTACTCTAGATATTTAAAATGATAATTAATCAATATAAATTAGTTAACCTTGTTATTATAACAAGTGTTCTTCGTTCCTGTCCTTAGAACGGTTTAATGTTATCATATAATTATTAAATATGTTATTAATCAATAAATTTATGTAATCAAATGTCATGAAATGAACAACGAGAAAGACAATAGAAACAATACCGACAAGACACGATAATCAAAGACGATAGAAAACAGTCGCAGAAATCCAATAAAAATAAAAATGTGAAACTAAAAATAGAATGTCGTAAAGAGTTACGATGATAACTGCGATCAAATAATCAACAAGACAATAGACAACACAGTGTAAAAACATAGGTTTTGTAAAAAAACTGAACGACAGGAAAGGTGAGATGGACGCAAAATACAAACAAAATTCATCATAAAACTAAATTACGAATAAAAATAACTACGAGAACAACAATAAAAACTTGACGGAACAGCTAAACAGATACTATTATAAGGGACAATTAGCGATCGGAACTTCGGCAAGGTTTCTAGCCTTGTACCGGAACTATCGCTCAATTGAAACTTACAAGTTGAGCCCTACAGAACGTCTGACGAAGAGCCCGAATTGGCTTCGAGATGGATCTCGTTCGTCAGATCAACCTCCCTACCTCCCACGACAAATGAACAACATATAACATATAACAAGGAAAATATAAATATGGACATAATTATTTAAGGCACAGCTAAACGTAATAAAGGGTACAACGACAACACGTTATACTCATCTCGCGTGCAGGAAAAAAAAAACCAATGTGCCTCGTCTCCGTGTATGTACGTGTGAGGATAAAATACTTCGTTCTGAGTTATTAGACCACAGCTTGCACGTAATAGTGACAAAAGAGATGATCCCAAGATGTTGTCGCCTTGAAAGTTCAGATCTTCAGATGATCCCAAGATGTTGTCGCCTTGAAAGTTCAGATCTTCCATTAATGATAATTGTATTGGGTACGTTTCCTGTGAAATTCTTGATTTCAAAACCAGACTGGCACACCAATTACTGTTGACTCCGTTTTATGGTTGAGTACAGTTTATACTGGTGAAGAGGTAGCTTAAAACGCGAATGGTTAAAATGAACGAATGTCAACAATATTCTTCAAACGAACTTCAACAAGTAGTGTTGAACTGGGTGAACTGGGCAAGTACTGGCAGTACATAAGTCGGTGATGACTGTACATAGATTTTATTCAACATGACACATACGGAGTGGACAAGACTAACATCGTCACAGGCGCAAAGATCATACATCAGCATAATGGTAATTACTTTTAAAGTTCCTGAAGATTCTCTACCAATAAAGTCCTCTGACTCAAGTGACTAAGGATCACAAAACTGTTACCGTATAATATTCTTCTCATTCAAGTCCATTGACCTTCCTTCAAGGACGTCTATCATGGTAACGTATTCATACTCCAGGATAAAATCTTCCATATCATACTTCACAATCCCATACGTTCTCCAAAACATAACGTTAGATAGCATATAGTTTCAAACAAAGTCATACACGATAATACGAACAGGTTAGAGATTCCAGTTGACTAACCTCTCCCATTCTATGCCACGCTTCTGGCATTGTTGAATGTACGGCATATAAAATATGAAGCATACGAATAAATAAACTGGTTTACACGTAGGTATTATTCCTCTACGGTAATCTAATATGACCACCGACTCCGTCTGTCCATTCTAGGAAATTACATGCTAAGATGACTTCCCGCTAGACTACAACTGGGAGCGGCCTGATACTTTAGTTTACGGCAATAAATATACAAATATAACCGGGGCGACACTTACATGATCCTTCCATCATTGGCTTCGTCAAGAATACCAATTGAATCAATATAACATACTGGCTTATACAAAACTGCCAGAAAATTCCAATAATCTATATCTCGGACATAACAAAGTCCGCACTGCCCGTTCAAAACATGACGTCACAATCCCCAAACTAGGTTACCCGTGCGTCCAAAGCAACTCACACTGCATTGTGCACGTCAGTGCGTGAATCAATCGAACGCACAAATAATAAAATATATAAAGACTGGTGCGTACATTTGGCAGGACCGAAGACTACCCCCTTAGGTAATGAAGAATGATCTTCAGTAGAGTGCTTGTAATAAAAAATAATATAATTGATATTAACATTAATGATCAAAACGTATGTACAGCAAAAACCAGTAGATTTCTGAGTAGGACCAGCAACTAAACTGGGACTTATTAACATGCTAAAATATATGAAAGGAAGTGGTTGGGGAGCCTGCAATAAGACAATGATTACCTTCTAAAATCATTTATATTAGGGACAAACTTGACTATGCCAGTGTTGTCTATGCATCAGCCGCTCCGAGCAATAAGAAAAAAACTAGACAAAGTCCAAAACCAGGCACTGTCAATAATAGCAAGTGCTTCAAAGGGAACATCAGTAGAGGCGTTAGAAGTAGGCATTATTTCCCTAGAGCTACGGAGAAAAGAGCTGCAGGGTGGAAAACAATGGAAGAAGTGGATCATCATCCAAACCTATTTAACATGACAAACAGTAGTGCTCAGTATAAAGCAAAGATCCCACCATGGGAACTAAAAGTGCCAGAAACTGACTCTGACTTAGCAAAGGTCATAAGCAAATCCAAAGACACAATCTCAACAAAAAGTAAAGCACTTGAGTATATAGAACAGTATATACATAATAGCCTAACTATATATACGAATGGGTCAAAAGATGAAGAAGGACAATTAGGAGCAGGAATCATCATCATCAGCTGCCATCTCCACAACGAAGGTTGGCTGTAATGGATCTCCAACGTCTTCTGTCTCTTGTCTTGGTGGTGCACTCTGATAGACTCTTTCCTGTCCATCACTTGATGTTATCTTCCCACTTATAGCGCTGTCTTCCCCTTGCACGTTTGCCTTCAACTCTCCCTTCTGTTATGGTCTTCTGCAAGGTGTTATGCCTTTTTATGTGGCCAAAGTATTTTAGCTGCCGAACCTTGATTTCCCTCATTAGTTCTCTTTTCATACCTAGATTTTCTAGGACCTCTTTATTTGTTTTCATCTCTTTCCATGAGATACGCCCCATTCTTCTATATATCCACATTTCAAGAGCCTCAATTCTTTCTTCCAAATGCTTATTCATCGTCCATGTTTCTGCACCATACAGAAATGCAGAATATATATAACACTTTATGATTCTCAGTTTTAATTTGTGAGATAACTGTTTGGATGTCAGTATATGTTTCATGTTGTTGAATGTAGCTTTGGCCATTCCTATTCTCTTCTTGATTTCTGTTTCACATCTGACATCTTCTGTTATTATATGACCAAGATATACGTAGCTCTTGACTTGTTCCAGGATTTTCCCATTTACGCTTATCTTTAATGTGGGTTTATCGTCTGTTTTGCTAATTATCATAGTTTTTGTCTTCTCAATATTAATGTCGAGTCCATATTCATGACTTATACTGTTCACTTGCTTCACTAGTTCCTGTAACTCCTGTTCGCTTTCAGCTAACAACACGGTATCATCTGCATATCTAAGTTTGTTAATTGACCTTCCACTGATGTTCAGTCCTGGTATTTCATGTATCTGTTTGAAAATTTTTTCGGTGTATAAATTAAATAGGCAGGGGGACAACACACAACCTTGTCTGACACCTCTTTTTATGCCTATGTATGATGAATAATTCCATCCAGATCTTACTGTGGCAGTTTGCTCCCAATAAAGGTTACTGAGTATTCTTATATCTTTTCCATCAATACCTATGTCTTGGAGCAGGATTAGCAATACCAAAATTGAAAATTTATAAAAGATATAAAGTAACAGGTAATACATCCATCTTTACAGCAGAATTAGTGGCAATCCTAAAAGCTTTAGAAATAGTTGCAGAAAACCCACCAAATAAAGCAACCATCCTCACAAATTCTCTTTTATCAGTACTAGCTATCAGAAACAGAAATGAATGTAGCAGGCTAGAAATTATAGAGGAAATACTACAGGTCAATACGTATCTACACAATGCTGGATGCAGTGTCACACTAACATGGATACCAGCACATGTTTGGATAGCAGGAAATGAGCTTGCAGACAAAGAAGCCAAAGGGAGAAGAAGTAGTTATAACAAAATTGAAGTATGCTTAAGGAAGTTTGAAATCAAGAGCTTAATTGCCCAAGCAATAACTAAAGATTGGATAATAGCATGGGACCAACGCAAAAAAAAAGAAGACACGGATACACAATCCTGAAAAAAACAAGCAAAAAATGTCAAGTACAAGATGAACGGCGTCTGTGGCCTAATGGATATGAACGCAGTTTCATAATCCAGATAAAATCAGGTTCGAAACCTGCTGCTGGCGGTTTGGTAGCAGATCGCTCTGTGTGGATTTTTAACAATGGTATAAGCGCCGTACCGTTCAGAAAGCAATGGCAAACTACTGAATGAAAAAATTGCCTAGAAAAATCAGAAACAGCCAATAAAAGCTGGAGTTGATTGCCACGTCCTGTAAAGGATAAGCAACTAACTTTAACAAGATGAACTAAAAATACCAATTAATAAAAAATTGTTAAGGCTCAAGCTTGGAACTGGATATTTCATGATAGAGGAACCCACATGCAAAGAGTGTCAAGAACCAAACACAAATTAGACACGTTCTAGTGGACAGCACAAAATATGACCAGCAGAGGCAAAACATTAAGACATACCGTAATAATCATAAGGTAGAAATGAGTGTAGAAAATCTCATAGGCACTAAGACCCTTTCAGAAGTACGAAAGCTAATAAAACACTATATTACAAAAAACAAAAGCTGGGACCTAAGACGCGTCAATAGTGAGGAATGCAGTCAGCGACCCATAGCTGACTGCTCGCGTCATGGTCAGCGAACCAGAACTGACCAAGATCCTACTCCACCTCTAAGTGGTGGTCCTGGAAACAGGCTGCATCACTGCAGTCTGGCTGAGACAGTAGGGATCGAAGTGGAAAGGCAAACCCGGACCCAAAATATGCCGTGCTGAAGTCGGATGAGTCGGCCGAAAGGCGCAAGTATCGCAGCTTTGCTGTAAACGGACACAATGCAACCAACGACCTTTTCAGGGTGAACGAGGAAGAAGAAGACGAAAAACAAAAGCTAACATATTAAATAAATAAATAAATAAATAAGGATGCGAGCCAGTCTACAGTGGTGGAAGATTCCGCCCATATAAATACGGATTGACTAAATAATCCTCCAATGAATATTAAATGCATAACAGTTCAGACAAAATCATTTTTTGATAATAAAACCATACTGAACTATAACTACAAAAGGAAAAATACATACTAGAGATAATCTAGTATAAAGCATAAAATAAATACAAACAAAAACATATTACAATAAATGAAACACGTCCTGATATAACCAACAGCTCCATGTATATGGTAGATGGTTGAAAGGAGTGTGCTACAAAAAAAGCAAACACCTTAAAAAAAGGCGAATAGAGGAAAGAAATTCTGCTGAAGGCTTGCCTGGAGAAGACGTGCACGGGATGTCAGAAGAGCCTGCGAAGACATGTAGAAGTCAGTTTGATTTTAAGTAGATTATTTCCTATAGTCCGTTCGGAAATTCGTGCCCACAGAAAGTGTCAATTTTCTCCAAAACTGTTTGTTGCATGGACATGAATTTTTGCATGCAGTCTTAGATTTTCCATGCAGTTATTAATATATTTTTTGCCCTTACAAAACTCATGTCATGTTCGAATTTTCTTCTTTACGTTATATAAAAAACTCTTACCGTTGTCTGGGTTAATTTTTAGTAGTTTTACAGGAAAGTTACAAGATCCGTTCAAAAATATTGTTTTTTGTTTGAATTAGTTACTCGCGACTGTGTACAATAGGTGCGCACTCGTGCGGACATGTAGTCACTATACTAATTCAAACCAAAAAAAATAATTTTTGAACGGATCTTGTAACTTTCCTGTAAAACTAAGAAACATTAACCCAGACAACGGTAAGAGTTTTTTATATAACGTAAAGAAGAAAATTCGAACATGACATGAGTTTTATAAGGGCAAAAAATATATTAATAACTGCATGGAAAATCTAAGACTGCATGCAAAAATTCATTTCCATACAACAAACAGTTTTGGAGAACATTGACACTTTCTGTGGGCACGAATTTCCGAACGGACTATAGTGAAGTTAGTATTAGTTTTTCTGTAGTTTTAGAATTAGTTTCAGCGTAGCCCGGTTCTAGGATTTGATAGAATAAATAAGTTTGTGTTTACCAAGGAGATTCCTACTGGGGAATTATAAATCGTTTTAATGTCATAGATTTGTGGTAAGAAACGGGGATATATTTTATTGACAGTGTTAGTAAGTCCACTTCATTGCTGCAGGAAGATAGTATACGTATTTCATACATGGAATTGGACAGAAATTCTATCAGGTACTGAAATGGAAATAGAATTAACTTTATGGCAAGATGTCGGCCGAGAACCAGCATGGTTAGTTACCACGTGTTAGGTGGATAATGGAGTTAATCCTTTTTTGTATAGGGTAAATTGACACGTGGATGAAACCAAGTTTATTATAAAATTTGCTAGCTTTGTTAGTTCAAGATTAATTTTATTTTATTCTTTCATGCGAAGATAATTTAGTTAAGTGTGGCTCACGGTAATTGATTATAATTCTATTGTATATTTTTAGTGGCTTACTTTGAGGTTATATTAGTTACATCTGTTGTGTACATAGTTTTGGTGTTAAATTGCCTGTGAGAAGATGCATTTAGCTTTAGTTATTTAGATTTCTTGTAAGCACGATACTCTTCCTCTGTGCGTAAGGCACTTTGAGACATAAGCGTGTCTCTGTTTGCTCCTTCATAACCCTCCACTCCCAAAGAAGCATAGGCTTTCAACAAACACATGCCAAGTCCTCCTGTCACGTGCCATCATCTCAAGTTCTTTCCATGTTCTCCTCATCATTTTCACCTCTGTTTCCAGCTCTCTTCTCCATGTGCTTCTTGGTCAACCTCTGCCTTTCTTGCCCTGGGGGTTCCAGAACAAGGACTGCCTTGTAATGCTATCAACAGGTTTCCTCAATGTGTGTCCTATCCGCCATCGTCTTCTTCTCATCTCTTGTTCCACTGGCACTTGTCTAGTTCTTGTCCTCAGTTCCACGTTGGTAACATTGTCATACCATTTTAATCCTTCTATTCTACGCAAGCACCCATTTATGAAAGTGTAGCTTTTTGGTTGTTGTCTTTGTTGTTCTCCATGTCTCAGAGCCATATAATAGTACTGACTTCACATTTGAGTTGAAGATTTTTATTTTCGTGTTGGATCCGATTTCTCTTGATCTCCATATATTTCCCAATGCAATGAAAGCTCCTCTTGCTTTTTGTATTCTTATTTTAATATCACTGTCTGTCCCTCCAACTTTGTCTATATTGCTGCCAAGATATGTGTACGATTCTACATCTTGTATTGGTGTTTCTTCGAGTTCAATCCTGTTATCATTACCTGCATTTATTCTCATTATTCTTGTCTTTTCCCCGTGTATTTGTAGACCCAATCGAGTGTTTTCTGTTTGCTCCTTGCGGAGCACTAATTCGGCTGGCGTCCACCATAGGCCTACACAAAGCATTTAAATGCTATTGCAGTGGTTGTTTATGTAACAATGCGTCTCATATGATGAGATTGCCAGTCTCATAAGTCGTCATAAACGACGCGCTTGTTGCCAAGTCTCACCAATCGTCACATACGTCATGCTTCAGTGTGCAGGAACCAATTTTAATGTGGATCGGTTGTGAGATGGTTTAATTCTGTTTTTTGCCCATTTTATTGTTATTTAATGACAGTCATGAAATGGAAGTGCGTTCAATTGGAGATTTAGTTATTTCTCTTCTCGCTCCTTATGGAGCATGGAGCCACCAATGTGCCTGGCCTATGCAGGAAGCCCGCACAAAGCATTCATATGCCATTATAGCAGTGGCTTCGATAGCAATCTGTGTTACATGGTGAGATTGCCAGGCCCATGCACAACACCATACTAGTCTCATTGGACGACACGCGTTGTGTGTGTGTGTGTGTGTGTGTGTGTGTGTGTGTGTGTGTGTGTGTGTGATATAGTTGAATGTTTCAGGTGGCGTGGAAGAAGGGCTATTTGGCAGGTGAAAATATGGTGTTTCTTAATATTTAATTATTATGATTTTAATTAGTCAGTGCTTTATTTGCGTTTCAGGTTAACACATGAGCACTGGCTGGGTGTTTGGTGTTTGTTTGTTTAATGTTTGTTTAGTGTTCGGTTGTTTGTATATTTACTCTTTGTCTCTGACTGGGTTGTAAACCATCAATAAATTACAACCCCGGCCTTTGAATCAAGCGTTTTACTGTTTTACGGGTCTTGTGCGAGTGTGAATTGTCCGCAAGGCAATAACGTGATAACATATCACAGCACACACACACACGCACGCACGCACGCACGCACGCACGCACGCACGCACGCACGCACGCACGCACGCACGCACGCACGCACGCACGCACGCACGCACGCACGCACGCACGCACGCACGCACACACACACACACACACACACACACACACACACACACACACACACACACACACACTATATATATATATATATATATATATATATATATATATATATATATATATATATATATATATATATATATATATATAGATATATATATATATATATATATATATATATATATATATATTTATACCTCCGGTTTTCGCAGTTTAGTAACTTACTGATGCATTCGTCTTCACTATCGCTGGGTTCACGAATGACTTCCGTCTCTACATACTTCATTAGTACATACATGAATATTTCCATTAATTTATTATGTCATCACATATTATTTCTGTTTTATCGTAGTTAATCACAGACAGACAGATAGATAGATAGGCAATCAGACAAACAAACAGTCGGACAAACAGACAAACAGACAGGCAGGAACGCAGACAAGCAGGCAGGCAGGCATGCAGACAGTCATGTAGACAGAAGTGAAATAGATAGATAGATAGATAGATAGATAGATAGATAGATAGATAGATAGATAGATAGATAGATAGATAGATAGATAGATAGGCAAATAGATAGATAGACAGACAGATAGATAGACAGACAGAATAATAGATAGATAGATCGGTAGGTAGGTAGACGACAGACAGACAGACAGACAGACAGAGAGATAAGATAGATAAGATAGATAAGATAGATATATAGATAGATAGATAGATAGATAGATAGATAGATAGATAGATAGATAGATAGATAGATAGATAGATAGATATAAAAAAGAGCTAATCAACATAGCACATAAAAATAATTAGCATATTACACGGCCTATGACCTATGACCAATCTTACTGTTTAGATTGACAGGTATTTCCATTTGCGCCATCTCTGCCGGACGTAAATAAGTTAAAAACAACAGCCATGTTTAGCAGACCATGCACACATTATCCACTGCAGGCACAAGTTTACATCTCTGATCAATAAACATTAGTTATTAAGTTTGGTATCTTTCGCAAAACACTAAAGACTGACTCTGGTTTCAGAGCTCCCCCTTTGAAGATAATTGCTTTAGACTGTTTACCAACAATATCCGGTCCCCTTATCAATACCTATTGAACAAAAATTGAATTGTCTGCCCTAGACGGATTTAGCAACGTAATTGCCGACACATCAAATGGCGTATTGATTACCCGTCATGCATGAATAAATGAGAGACTGTTAAAGTTATTGGGCTGCGGCTGTGATTGAAGACAAAAACTATGTAGTAATGAACAATTTGGTTCAATAATTAATAACGATGTTGACATCGTCTGGTGTTTTACATTTTAAAATGTGAATAACTTTCAAATAAAGATGTGTTGGAGCATAAACTGTATATTGAAGCCGTAGGTTTATATCAGACAATTACGAGACTGCTGGATAAAGAAGGGAATAAGATATGGGAACTAGTAAGGTCTTGAACAAGCACTAGTACTGTGGTAGTTGGCATATACGTTAAATGAATGATGATGAGTGTTGATGATGTTGTATAGTGGTTCCTATCACTACCCTAACAGTAGGCCGGTTGTGGTTGACGGTTTACATGTCATTTCTTACTTGATGCAAAACAACAACAGTTCACGCAGACAGCTGACGAATGATATCAACACTAGATGAGTAACTTGACTCCGACAGTAGTGCAAAATATGATGAAGTTTATTTACATGTAACGTGGCAGGTGTGATATAATGAGTCCAACCTTCCCTTGAGGTTGGTCAACCTTGTACAGTATAATTTCAAATCAATTATTATCTCAGTGTCTTCCTCGTTTATTCTTCCTTACTGCCTCACGATTTCCTTGCTGTCTCTAGATGTTAGGGCGTTCATTCTTCCTTACTGCCTCAGTATTTCCTAGCTGTCTCTAGATGTTAGGGCGTTCATTCTTCCTTACTGCCTCACGATTTCCTTGATGTCTCTAGATGTTAGGGCGTTCATTCTTTATTACTGCTTCAGTATTTCCTAGCTGTCTCTAGATGTTAGGGCGTTCATTCTTCCTCACTGCCTCAGTATTTCCTTGCTGTCTCTAGATGTTAGGGCGTTCATTCTTCCTCACTGCCTCACGATTTCCTTGCTGTCTCTAGATGTTAGGGCGTTCATTCTTCCTTACTACCTCACGATTTCCTAGCTGTCTCTAGATGTTAGGGCGTTCATTCTTTATTACTGCTTCAGTATTTCCTAGCTGTCTCTAGATGTTAGGGCGTTCATTCTTTCTTACTGCCTCAGTATTTCCTAGCTGTCTCTAGATGTTAGGGCGTTCATTCTTCCTCACTGCCTCAGTAATTCCTAGCTGTCTCTAGATGTTAGGGCGTTCATTCTTCCTTACTGCCTCACGATTTCCTAGCTGTCTCTAGATGTTAGGGCGTTCATTCTTTATTACTGCTTCAGTATTTCCTAGCTGTCTCTAGATGTTAGGGCGTTCATTCTTTCTTACTGCCTCAGTATTTCCTAGCTGTCTCTAGATGTTAGGGCGTTCATTCTTTCTTACTGCCTCAGTATTTCCTAGCTGTCTCTAGATGTTAGGGCGTTCATTCTTCCTCACTGCCTCAGTAATTCCTAGCTGTCTCTAGATGTTAGGGCGTTCATTCTTTCTTACTGCCTCACTATTTCCGTGCTGCCTCTAGATGTTAGGGCGTTCATTCTTCCTTACTGCCTCACTATTTCCTTGCTGCCTCTAGATGTTAGGGCGTTCATTCTTTCTTACTGCCTCACTATTTCCTAGCTGTCTCTAGATGTTAGGGCGTTCATTCTTCCTTACTGCCTCACTATTTCCTTGCTGCCTCCAGATGTTAGGGCGTTCATTCTTCCTTACTGCCTCACTATTTCCTAGCTGTCTCTAGTTGTTAGGGCGTTCATTCTTCCTCACTGCCTCACGATTTCCTTGCTGCCTCTAGATGTTGGGGCGTTCATTCTTCCGCACTGCTTCAGTATTTCCTTGATGTCTCTAGTTGTTAGGGCGTTCATTCTTCCTCACTGCTTCAGTATTTCCTTGATGTCTCTAGATGTTAGGGCGTTCATTCTTCCTTACCGCCTCACGATGTCCTTGCTGCCTCTAGATGTTAGGGCGTTCATTCTTCCTTACTGCCTCACGATGTCCTTGCTGCCTCTAGATGTTAGGGCGTTCATTCTTCTTCACTGCCTCACTATTTCCTTGATGTCTCTAGATGTTAGTGCGTTCATTCTTCCTTACTGCCTCACGATGTCCTTGCTGCCTCTAGATGTTAGGGCGTTCATTCTTCCTTACTGCCTCACGATGTCCTTGATGCCTCTAGATGTTAGGGCGTTCATTCTTCCTTACTGCTTCAGTATTTCCTTGCTATCTCTAGAAGTTAGGGCGTTCATTCTTCCTTACTGCCTCACTATTTCCTTGCTGCCTCTAGATGTTAGGGCGTTCATTCTTCCTTACTGCCTCACGATTTCCTTGCTGCCTCTAGTTGTTAGAGCGTTCATTCTTCCTTACTGCCTCACGATTTCCTTGCTGCCTCTAGATGTTAGGGCGTTCATTCTTCCTTACTGCCTCACTATTTCCTTGCTGCCTCTAGTTGTTAGAGCGTTCATTCTTCCTTACTGCCTCACGATGTCCTTGCTGCCTCTAGATGTTAGGGCGTTCATTCTTCCTTACTGCCTCACTATTTCCTTGCTGCCTCTAGATGTTAGGGCGTTCATTCTTCCTTACTGCCTCACGATTTCTTTGCTGCCTCTAGATGTTAGGGCGTTCATTCTTCCTTACTGCCTCACTAGTTCCTTGCTGCCTCTAGACGTTAGGGCGTTCATTCTTCCTTACTACCTCACGATTTCCTTGCTGCCTCTAGTTGTTAGGGCGTTCATTCTTCCTTACTGCCTCACGATTTCCTTGCTGCCTCTAGATGTTAGGGCGTTCATTCTTCCTTACTGCCTCACTATTTCCTAGCTGTCTCTAGTTGTTAGGGCGTTCATTCTTCCTCACTGCCTCACGATTTCCTTGCTGCCTCTAGTTGTTAGGGCGTTCATTCTTCCTCACTGCTTCAGTATTTCCTTGATGTCTCTAGATGTTAGGGCGATCATTCTTCCTTACTGCCTCAGTATTTCCTAGCTGTCTCTAGATGTTAGGGCGTTCACGACTGGAAAACGACTACTGCTGGGTGATAATTTCTGCCAAAGTCTATAATTTCCTATTCGTTAGGTTGACAACTGGTCTACCATTTCCTAGTTCTCCTGACCAGCTACTGTCTATTGTTCTTCTCTTGTATTTGCTAGACGACTTAAATTACACAACATTCCTGGATTTCGAAATGTCTTGAAAATACTTCAATATTCTTCTGATGGGAACACTGTCTCTTGTCTACTGAATTAAATATGATAACTATCATGGTGGCGTTCTAAGCGATTAAGAGGCTAGACAACAGTACATATTTCTGTCACCACAGAAAGCAACCAACTCATTGGCATATTGTCTGGTTGACACCCCTTAATATCACTTGTCACTTCTTAGTATCTTTAACCACTTGGGAGAGAACCCATATTTCTCAACCTACGCCTAACGCGTCAAAATCTGAACTGCCTATATTTTGTAAAACAATTTCCAACGATAACTATTTCCCGAACAAACAGTTCACTCTACACACAAATGTCCCGTGCAACTTAACTTCGCTCACCCAGTCAAACCAGAAATCCCTCAAGGGGCGTGATTATAAATTATCGCCTTTTGCTTCCAAATTAATAAGTCATAGTTTAATCTCCCTTTAATATGAATTCTAAGCCCGTTAAAATCAGCTTATGCAAATTTGTGAAACTGGAATTTTTGACACACGACTTCCTGTTATATTCTGACCTCGAACCCCCTGTTCAGGTAAACTAATATAAATTAAAATCAGCAACTGCAAGAGACAATAGTTTTTTAAATTGAATACAAAATTAGTAAATAAAATGACACTAAATACCCCAATTACCAACGGGCTGATCACCCGTTTGCCAGTCACTTCGATTACGGAAACAACAGCAGATGGATTGATTTGTCGTTGCCCTAAAGACGCCAATAGGCGTGATGGGAAACAATGGCAAAGAAAACCTATCTGCTGTGGCCCTAAGACGCCACTAGGCGTAATGGCCACTGACTGCTTAGACGGTCGGTGGCTAAGGACGGAAGAAGAAGAAGAAGAAGAAATACCCCAATTATAAATAATTTTCATGTTGAACAGGGTAGACCAAGATGGAACGAGAAGAGGCAATAACGGTCAGCTGTTAAGTGCCCGCTCTCTACCCATCACCTCTTCAAAACAACAACAACACAACAACCTGTTAGAGTACACACACACACAAAAGCTGTCAGTGGTAACAGGAAAATTTTCAAGTAACTTCAGAGCAGAGGCAGAAGCCTTGACAATTGTAACAGGGCTTCTAATGACAGAGGAAAGCACCAAGAGACAAGATGCTTTCTTTACAGGTGCACTGTCAGTAATTGTAACGCCGAGGAGCCAGAATAATGCAGATGAACAAAGAGTAGCGCTCCACAAACTATGTTAACGATTCAAAAGAGGTGTGATACAATGAATCTCATCTGACAGATTGGCAAAGGAAGGCGGAAAGCTCACTCAGCCTGATACAAGTATAAGCTTCGAAGAGGTTAAGGGTTAGATCAGAATTGTTATTGTTGGTATTGATCCAGCGGCGCTTGGGTTCTCGCCCTTCGGCCCAATGTCATATAGTGATATCTGCATGTTTTCTCAAGTTGTTTTGTTTCTCCGTACAAGGTGTTCCACTTGCCTGGCCTGGGAGGAAGGAGCATTTTCCTAACATCATCGAGTGCTGGGCACTCAAAGAGATGGTGGTCAACAGTTTCGTAGGAGTGGTTACATAGCTAGCACCCTGGAGGGTGTTGTGGTTGGATTCTGTTCAAGTGACTGTTGAGTGGTATATGTTGTGATCGGAGCCAAAAATAATGGTGCTCTGATCCCTCCTTGTAAGATACCAATGTTATCATTAGGATCAGGACCGGCCATATGTCTGTAAATCTCTCGTCTGGTGTTTCCCATCGCCCATCTGTTCAGCCAAGTTTCTTTGTTTGTTGTTCGTATGAGTGATTTGACTGTTTGGAGAGTTGTTGCCGTGAGTGGTTGTTCTTGTCGTGTTCCCTTCTTTGCTAATCTGACTGCTCTGTCATTACTTGGTGTATTTGAGTGACCAGGGATTCACTGCATAACTATTCTGATGCCATAAGAAGTGATAAGAATGCAGGATTAGTTTGGCTAATTCAGTTCTACAATGTCCACTTCCTTCTAGAGCTTGAAAGGCAGACATTGAGTCAGTAAAAATGACGATATGTTGAACCCTGGAGGGAAAGGCTTCAAATACAGTCTTCAGAAGGAATTCGGCTGTTTCTAGTGCAATGATTTTAGCTCCATAGTTGAAGCAAATCTTCCGTGCATCAAACAGCTTGTCGGAGGATTCATCTGGATAACATATGTAGACTCCATAACCTGCTTTGACGGTGGCCTTAAATACAGATCCGTCAGTATTGACATGCAATCATTTGTCAGGATAGACATCAATGGTTCTTTGTGGTGCATTCATACGACTGACTGGGTCGGAATGTTTGGTTGTTCCATCTACTAATTTTATTTGTACTTCTGGTGTTTTTAAGCGGGATATGTGGTGGTAAATTCCTTACTACTTTCTGTATATCTTGTCTTCTTTCTGGGAGGTGGTATCTATCTTGAATTTCATGGACATGGTGTAAGAATGACTTGTGTTTTATTCTTTGCTAGATCAAAATTAGATACAGGAACAATTGAGATACAGAGCATACGGGCCACACACAGTGTATATTACCAGCTTAGTGGTAACCTTCAGATTCCTCACGGGCAACAAGAAACTGAGATACCAGTTATTCAATAAACTTAAGATAGGCACTGCGATGAGTGTAACTGTGGCACTGATAAAATGACTGCTACACATCTACTTCAAAGATGTCCAACATAGGAGGAACATAGAAAGAACACAATGGATGTCACCAGTACTGTGACAAACTCTATGGAGATACAAATAGCCTCAAGCTGACCATTGCTTTCTTTGAAAGTATTCAAGTACACACCTGAGAGTGTACGAAGTTAAAGAAGTAGCCGTAGGTGATCAGATTGTAAATGTATTAATAACTGTAACGAATATGTACCTGGACATATACTGAATCCATACAACCTTGGTTCTCTACATTGGGTACGCGTACTCCATGAGGGTACCTCGAGAGATTGGGTAATGAAGACATCGACATCAGCCATCAGAAATGGACTGCAGTAGACTAAACACCTTAAAGATCTAGAATTTGCCACTAAACACCTTAAAGATCTAGAATTTACCACTAAACACCTTAAAGATCAAGAATTTGCCACTAAACACCTTAAAGATCTAGAATTTACCGACGATGTTACTGCTCTGTACCATAACCGTAATTAGATGCAAGGCAAAATGAAAAGTGGGTCTGAAAATATACAGGGGAAAGTTAAAAAAAAATGAGGATAAATGCAAGAAACGTTAACAGGTTACGCTGGAAGATACGCTCCTTCAAGATGTAGAACCGTAGACTTATCTTGTCAGAAAATAGGACAAAGTTTGAGGAAAATATTGCGACAATATAAAAATAAAGATACAAAAGGGAAGAGTAGCTTACATGGAAATCAAAAGAAATCACAGCCAACACAAAAATAAGAATCTTCAACCCAAAAATCAATTCCTTCTTTTGTATGGTTCTGAATCACGGAGAACTACAACAGTACAATAGTACAGAATTTCGTAAAGCCGTGCGTCCATACAGAAACTGTTTTTGTTTTAAGTCTATGCTATTAAGCGTTGGAGAGGAGGCGGATTACACATATAAAACATCTGTTTAATGTACACATAAGATTACATTTACATAACAATCACAATTTTTTTACTGTACACAAAGTGGGCTATAGTGCATTCATTAGTTATCGTGCACAAAGGATTTACACTTATCGTTAAAATGTGCATGCTGTGCACACAGAGCTTACAGTTACAATTAAATGTGTTTACTGTGCACTAAGTGTTTACACTGAAATTAAAATATGTTTACTGTGCACACAAAGTTTACCCTTACAATAAAAATTTGTTTACTGTGCACAAATAATTTACACATAAATTATAATGTGTTTATTGTGGAGAAAGAATTTACACTTAAATAATAATGTGTTTATTACTGTGCGCAAAGGGTTAAATAGAAAAAGGTAGTCCCGATGCAGAAACGGCCATAGAGGAGTGACGTGTTAGAGACTTCACTTTACTAGGTCCAGCTCTGAAGTGGGGGTGGGGGGTGGGGGGGGTTTACCAGGTCCTTTATCGCTGCCTTTGCATTCCCTCACTAAAGAGCAAGAATCAGGTAAGCATTTACAGATAGGCAGACTGGAGCGTTGCTTTACCAGGTTTCTATCCCTGAATCCGATAACTGTTCAGCGACAGAAAAGAGCTCTAACAGCAGAGCCTATCGGACTCTCGCAAATAGGATTAGAATTATAAAAAAATAGAATGTGTTTAGTTTCGACAAATGATTACATAAACAGAACAGGGAGAGTATATTTACTGTGCATAGAAGAATTGTACTTCATGTGCAATTCTTCAAGCTAGAACATGTTTACTGTGCACAGAAGAATTGAACTTCATGTGCAATTCTTCAAGCTAGAACATGTTTACTGTGCACAGAAGAATTGAACTTCATGTGCAATTCTTCAAGCTAGAACATGTTTACTGTGCACAGAAGAATTGAACTTCATGTGCAATTCTTCAAGCTAGAACATGTTTACTGTGCACAGAAGAATTGAAATTCATGTGCAATTCTTCAAGCTAGAGAAGAATTGTAAGCTAATGATAATTCCTAATTTACAACTCTTAGCTTTATCATTTGATGAAGATTTCTAGGGGTCGAGATTATAAAGGCTTTTATTGAATGTTTACACTTTTAATTTCAGAAAAGCTAATTCTAGTCGTAATCACTTCCTAGAACAATCTTTCTATTCTATATTTGGCGTCTGATCTCCTCTCTGAGTGATGAGACTTGGAATCAGTGGGGAATCTTAAGACACTCAGATCTCATAGTCACTAATTTGTCCGCACGAAATTTAATTTCGCTTAGTTTATTTTGTTCAAACCAATCGCAATTTCAAATAGTTTATTTTTTATTTTAAACCAATCACTTTGTAAGGCGTCTTATTTAGCATATTTAGCTACGCATCATTATTATTTGGAAGGGTCGTTCTTTGAAATTCATGGTAGTGTTGCGAATATTTTCATCGCCGGAAATTATTACGTGATATTTCTTGCCCTAATTCCCTAACATTTGTTATAATTAGGCCAGAAAATTTGTGCACGTCTTCCTAGCAAAATAAATAACATGTTATCTAAAACCATCATCCTCTCAATCGACAACATTTGTTTATCTCATGTACTAGAATTGACGGAGGCAAATGCATAATAGTAATGTAGGGTCAGACAACGTAACTCGTTAATCTTGGCAAAATAAGCAAATTGCCCGTCTTGTGTAAACAAGAGACCAAGTGAATAAAAGGTCCGTCAAGGTGGATTTATTCATTGACCTTATTGTCCCATGCTCTGTAGAGTGATGACTTTCTATGATCAAGAAGATAAATTTGCTGAAAGTGACTTAAGCACTGAAACGTATTGGTATCCTAGGGTGTGTATCTCCTATGAAAAAAAGTAATATCAGCAAAATAATGAGGTAGAGAAGTCTAGCAAAAAGATGGCCTGCAAAAAATGGATCGAATGAATGACATAATATCACAGAGCGATATTAAGCAATATGTGTTTAGCATGCTCATAGAAAATTAATGAGTAATAAATGTGTATTGTGCTCATAGTAAATCATTGAGCAATATGTATTTAGTGTGCTAGTTGGTTTATATTGGCCAATATTTGTTTTGTTATTATTTCTTAGAAGTGGTGCCACAATCCCATTCTCTGAACCGGCGACCGTGTTTGTTTACATGTTGATCGATTCATTGATTCCGTCTCTGAGATTGGATACATGGTCTCAAAGGTAGTGGTTCGATATCGAACAATGGGGTGATGCTTGCTGTAGAGGTATGCGAGTTTAAGTAAATGGTAAGGGGGAAAAAGAGGGCGAGGTGTCTTCTTGTAAGAACGTTGATAATTCAAATTTAAATATTTATTAACGCATTAGCACTCGACATTGAAAAGAGAGCTGCACACGACGCGTGAATGAGCTAAAGTTTAAAAATGTTTGACACGAACACATAACAAAGGTTGTATTTCTGTCTGCCAATAGGATAACTTTTAATTAGGTCGGTTCTTATAATGGTCAAAATTTATATAAATGGTGTGAGTTACGTAATAAAATGGTATATGACGTAGTTTGTTTTTCTGAGGACGGTTTACTTTCATTCATTCATTTATTCATTTACTCATTCATTCATTGCTTCATTCATTCATTCATTTACTCATTCATTCATTGCTTCATTCATTCATTTACTCATTCATTCATGTATTTACGCATTCATTTACTCATTCATTCATGTATTTACGCATTCATTTACTCATTACTTATTTGTTTACTTATTTATTTGCTCATTAATTCATTCATTCCTTCTTTCATTTATTAAACACTAATTAATTTATTTACTCATTCATTTCATTCAATCACTCCTTCATTCTTTTGTTTATTTACTCATTAATTAATTAATTTATTTACCAATTCATTCATTTATTTAGTCATTAATTAGTTAATTCATTTACTGTTAATTAATTCATTCAAGCATTCATTTATTTACTCATTAAATCATTCATTTATTTACTGATTCATTTATTCATTCATTTACTCATTCATTTACTCATTCATTTACTGATTCATTTACTCATTCATTCATTTATTTAGTCATTAATTAATTAATTCACTTACTGTTAATTCATTCCTTCAGTGCATTCATTTGTTTACTCATTAAATCATTAATTTATTCATTCATTCATTCATTCATTCCTTCATTCATTCAGTCAGTCAGTCAGTCATTTATTCAGTCATTCATTATGTGTCACTCCCCGTGAAGGACAAGCTTTTAACAAATACATGTTAAGCCTTCCTAATCCTCGTCATCCTGTTATTTGATCCCCTTCTTGTCTTTGTCTAATTCCATTCTCCATGTGTTTTTTGTCTGCTTCTATGTCTCTGTGACGTATAATGGAAATATAGCCTACGGTAATCTGACAGTCTTTGTAATCCCGTTAGCGTGCTATGATTTGCTAGCAAAACCATGTCTGGTATACACAATAGTGTGAAAAGTAGCATCATCTATAGATCAGAGAACCATGAAGAAATAAAAAATGTGCTTTCTTAAACCTGCTATCAGTTGTCACTCAGAATTTTTGGATAGTCTAAGCACGTAGTCTAGAACCATTGTGGAAGATGTGTTAATAGCATTCGTGGGGATTGTCATTCTGATTTTCTGGTAATAGAAATTAGTGTTAGCGTACCATTATAATTCACTGTGATTTTCTAGCGTTAAAACTAGTGAAATAAAATAACGCGAAGCTATTTCATACCAGGTGGTCAGTTAAAATGTTAAAAAGAGACGGTTAGCTGACTGGATTATATGCTAGGCGCGACTGATAGTGACAGACAAGAATTCACGTTTATTTCATTTTGTGTATTTATTATAAGTGCCTATTATTTACTACCATACGATGACCAACAGACGCCAACAATGTAGTAGCTATTAACGACAGGCAATATTTATGTAAGTGCGCTAATGGATAATTGAATAATAATTGACATTGTACGCTAATCGTTACAGCGCGAGCAATGGCGGGGAGGGTTGCATACCTTCATCCGACCTGAAATCTCAGCATTGGCGACGTGCGATAGTTTAGGCATAAAGGAAAACACCTGTGCCGGTTAACTTTAATCAGGACTGATGGAGTGGATAAGAGATCGTCTTGTCCCGTCCGCGTGCATATGTGTAGCTATATAGAATAGTAGCATTTTTCCATGAATGTTTTTATTCCTAGCAGACCTGATCACAAGAGCGTATAGCGGTCTTCTTTTCTTCATTTACTGATTGGTTAATGTTGTCTTTTTCTTGGCTTGTGCGTCACCAATTTCATTTGTGAGCCAACGATACATGCGAAACATTTTAACTAGTAAATTTTAACTCGACTTACAAAACCCAGAAATATTTTGTTCAATTTATTAGCCCACTGGGGCGTGAAACCAATAACATTACTCCCGACTTTTGACAGTTGCATCCAAGCGGATTTATCCAGAAAGTTACGCTGTTTCAGAATCGGCACTCACAAAAGAGCCAGCCGATAGGATTATCATAATCATCATAAGTAACATTTTTAGCAACCAGATGTTTCCCAATACTGGAAGTATTTCCCTTTATTAACTGTGAACCTCAAGAGCACGTCTTGCTACACTAACGAATCGCGGTGACATTTTGTTCATCCAGGGACAATTAAACCACCAAATTCGGCGTCCACCTCATTAATCTTATTTGTTAGGGGATGGACTGGGGCCAATTTGGAAAATACATCTGACATTTTGTATATTCAGGAACCATTGTAATTCCAAGGGATATCACCAAGAGTAGGTAAGCGTGATTGAGTGGCCACTGTATGTCAGAGAGAGTGAATATTTATCTTTGTTACAGGAACTGTACCAACCTGGGATTTTGCTTAAACGTGTTTACTTTACTGGGTAGCATATAGTAGGAACTCGTAACTTTACTGTCTATTCTGTAACATAGTGCTAACCTTTGACCTTTGGGTTATTAACTTTTTTGGGTTCTTTTCTCAAGAAAGGGGGGGGGGGGGCCACATTTATTCTGCTATTTCATATGTATGTAAATCTGATTTTATTTGATCTTTCTTTAAATGTTTGATGTTGTCAAGTTTAAATGATAATAAACAACAAAAGAAACTTAACTTTGTGTGTTGGTCAGACCCAAACCCAATTAACCGTAGTTTTTCACGTTTGTGTGTCTTGTTGTCACATTGCTGTGTGTGTGTGTGTAGTTAAACTCATATTTATATGTATGAGGAGGGAAAGATTATCTTGGATTAGAGAAACTGATCGTCATTCCAGAGACATATCT
Organism: Oreohelix idahoensis; assembly: GCA_024509875.1. Lineage (NCBI taxonomy): Eukaryota > Metazoa > Mollusca > Gastropoda > Stylommatophora > Oreohelicidae > Oreohelix > Oreohelix idahoensis. The sequence goes on from JAMPIV010006860.1 coordinate 239,083, forward strand.
TCTCCTTAAACTATTCCCCCGTGAAATCTATTTCTCACACCTTTTTTTTCTCACGTACTTATCACCATCCACTCTACTCAGACAGGACCAAAAATAACTCTAAAACCCATCGGTACGACAGTCTCCTTATGTCTGATTGGCTAAGCAGTTAGAGCGCATTCCTCTGCCGGCACAGTTACTCGGTTCCTGAATCGAAAACTTCTAGTCAACCTACATTCTACCCATCTATAAATGGCTACCTGACTATGTTTATGAGCTAGGACATCTTCAGTTCCCTTTTGGTTTTTATTAATCTTAGTCTTGTAATTGTTATAAACCGATTTTCGAAGTAGATACGGAATGTGTTCTTCTCCCCCTTTGATCCACTGGCATATGCCTGGTTCTTTCCCATCAGTTCCACATCTTGGCATACTATTTCAACCCCTCTAATCTGCGCAGGTTTATATTCATGAACGTCTATGTCAGTGTTCCCCAAACTTTTTCGGGTCAACGCCTCCTTGGCTCAAAGAAAACATCCTTAGCGCCCCCTTCATTTCTTATCTTTGATATCTCATTGATATTGTCTCTCAAATCCGAAACATTTTTTCTTGTTGTGTCTAACAATGCTACGTAATATTTGAATATGATTGTCATAGCGTTATTTCGCAGTGCATCTTATGTATTGTATTCGGCGATTGGTCAATCGGAAAGGCCGAGGTTAGCCGCCGAACAGGTGACTTACCGGGTGGCGGGGGAAACAAAGACGCAAAATTTAGTTAATCTAACTAGCTTTTGTCCCAGGGAGGACGTATATTTTTCCCCTTGGCAGCGAATCGCTGTGTGTTGTTATTGTTCCACTGTAACTGAGTTGCTGCTGCCATATTTCGGACCTTGGAGATTTACGTTTGTACTCAGAACATGTAGGGTTATCAAATTAGATACAAGGCCGTAGTTTGATAAGAGGTCGATGATTTTCGAGTGTGTTATTTTCATAGTTTTGCCGCTCAGGTGAGCGAAGATGTCTGAGTATCACTTTTGTATTCGTAACCTTCATGTATTGTTTAAGCTGCACTGGTATTTGATTTCGTTTGGTATGCCTTATTGTGTGTTAAAGGTGTTTAATTTTTATTTGATGTATTGTGGTGATGTCCCTGAATCTCAGTGCTCCTTCTTGCCCACATTTTCCTTGGTACCCCTTGGTATAGGGTGTAGGAACCTCTGCTATAAGGTGTATAAGAACCTGGAACGAGCGACGTTAGGGGGTAGCTGTGGGTTAAGGTTTGTTCATGCTGTGTTTTCATTGTAAGCGCTCACGCCAGAGCCATGTAAAATGAAGCCACTTTTACATGAAAGCGTTAAATCAGTAATATTGTTGGATTTAGCCTTACAATTACTCAACCAGTTCCTTACTACTAAGTAACACCCTATCTGCCCCTTTTCCCTTTTCGCCCTTTTAGATCTTCCAAACGCACTCGGGAGGGGGGAGGTATCACCCACTTCGGGAACCACTGGTCTATATCATTATGGCTGCTCGGCTAAAGCCACGCGTAACAGTCATAAAGGGTAACGGAACAGACCTAGAAGCTGGAGACAAAACGTCTGGAGATGGATAAAAGTTTCTCTGATCTCAGATGACACAAAATGACTTTTAACCCGAACCACTTTAGTAGAGGGAACGTCTCTGCCAGAATCTCTGCTTAGATTGGGCAAAGGTGTGACAAACTACCAAGAGACAAAGAGGATAAAGGAATTACGTACTGGAACAAACGTAATTTCACTTCCAGTGAGCACATCGGAAGCAGTAATTAGCAATTAGTAATTTTTCCAAGAATTAAAATAATCTCATACGAGAAAAGCAATTCTCCGGAAACGTTTAGCCACGGATAGTTATAATATCAGTAAGAGAAGTCATCTCTGTAAAATTATATATCTAAGGGGTAAAGGTTATGACAGTACGTCTTACTTTGTGCGTGTACTTTTGTGCGCTCTCTCACCATGTTGATCCACTCCGACAGTATCATATCGTTTTCTTCATTTTCTATCACCGATCATCGTTTTTATTTGGCAAAATTATTGCTTTGTCATTCGTTTTTGCTCTTTACTTTGGATCAGTAGAGTTAAGTCTCTAACACTTCACTCCTCGACTGTTTGAGTTACGTTAGGTTTATTGACCCGGGCAGCGATAATATTTTGTCACGTATTATCAGGCTGACCATCTTTTCAAAGCGACTGTGCCTGTTTATTCAAGCTTTATTTTGCACGGTCTATGAATAGAACCCCATATTGTGTGGCTAATCTGGCGGAGATCCGTCTAGCGAAACAAAGGTGATAAGGCGTAATTTGTTTCCGCTTAGACCATCCCTGTGGGTAATTATCTCAGATAATCTGTCTGGAAACTCAAGATTTTTGTAGTTACGCCAGGAACTCATGGTCACAATATGGTGAGAAGCAGATATGTGCAGCCGGAAGTCTTACGCAACGATATGACATCACTGACGAGGTCACGCGTGGATACTAAATTTAATATTTTGAAACACGCGAGGGGATATTTTAAAATGAAACACCCAACCCAGTGCTAGGGAGATTTGATTGGTTTGAAGTGAGAGCCGTAATATACAATGAATTCTATTTGAACATTCGGCGGAAACACCATCTGTGATTTGCACTAAGAACTGAGAATATAGTGTGGATTCTTCCAAGAGCGCCCACCAAAAGACATTGAGTCCATGGCCCAATTGGAGCATCATTATGTCCGCGCTGACAGGTGCCCGACCCCGATTGAACACGCGAATTCCGCGGTTGTGTTGGACATAGTCAACAGTGAGGACTGTGCGGGGTGTCGCCCTCTGTTCCACGCGAACGAGAGGTTAGTGCTTCAATGCGGACATGCGGCACCATGTCTGTCGGCAGTCCATGAGACTGGCAAGGTGATTCTCCACGAAGGAAAGGTGGAGAATAGACCAGTCCGGGTGTTGAGGGACACTGGATGCACCACAATTGGGGTGCGTTGGTCGTGTATTGTGGCAAAGATATTTATGATTAATAAATTTCAGATATCTTGTCTTTATTCTGAATTTGTCTTTTACCTTTCGTTCGCTCGTTTACCATTCTTTCACCCTTTTATATTTTTTCCGCATACGCTAGATCGCTGGCTATTCGAACCTTTTGTCATTTTCCTTTCTAAATTAGCAAGCATTTAATTGCTGTTCGATAAAATTCTCTCAGGTTTTTTGACGGAGCGACTTGGTCCAACTATTTAAATTAACACGGCCGCCGCGATCATAAAAAAAAACAAATCGTTGTAACAGTGATTCCTATTGAGAGATCCCTGGAAACCAAAAGGGCATATTCGCTGATTCGCTAATTCTTCTCGCGAAACGTCCGCCATTGTAGGAATATGTAATCTTTTAAAAGCGGGAGTCCCGGGATTCTGGTCTGATGAGTTCGGGCATCTTACTGGGTCCGAGAACATAGCTTCGCCAATCTTTGTCAGTTTCAGATATTTATACCAGAGCAGTTTAGACTTCAATTCATGCTCGGAGATAGACCCTATTGCTTTCACACAGGACGTGTCCATCTCGCCTTGAGCACGCAGCGTTCGCACACAACCGTGAGAAATACAAACCAGATAAGTTGAATTTAATTTATTTGCTGTTTCTATTTTGTATACAATTTAAGCGGTTAGTATAATTGTTGATTGCTTGATACTGGCTAGGAGTGATAATATAAAATAGGAATAGTCATAAATTAAAAAGAAACAAATAAATTTTAATAGGCCCAGGCGCCACGTGCTTTCCATTGCGTGGTACGGTAGACATTTTTACTTTACTTAACTCATCAGAAAATAGCAAAAAGTTGAATCATCCTAAACTGTAATCATAGATCCTAGTAGGGTTAATCAATTATTAATAATAAATATTAGTGGTTAAGGGAATTTTAGATTTACCAGATCGAAAGATTTGGACCAAACTTCTAGAATAAGAACAAGATAGCACAATAAAATAATTAAAATAATGGAAAAAATTGTTTTATTTTTAGTAAAATAAATAGGCCTAGTCATAATTTATCTTAATTTATGTTATTTAGCATTAGACAGAGTGAACCAGAGGATAAATCACAATGCCACCAATGCTCAGGTCGCAATCCGGAGAGGGAAAAGCATGGGTCAAACCAGCTGAAAAGGGTAGAACACCAAACCCGACAGAAAAGAACAGGATCACTAGCCCTATAGTCAGAAACACAGAAATTGGACCCAAAATAGAAACAATAAAGGAAAATCTGAAAGGAGGCGCAATTAAAACTGCAGTAAGCAGAAACAACAAAAACGAAGACGCAGGAACCCGGACAGCAAACAAACAGACAGGACACAGGAAAGAAGACAACTACGAGACCACAAGCAAAAAAAGTCAGGAAACCAGAGGAGGAGAAAACAAAGAAACCAAAAACAGAATCAAAATAACTCAGATAGCTGGAACAGAAGCCACACTGAGATCTCTCCCGGATGACAAAATCCTGATCATTCTAGAAGCAATAATAGGAAAAAAATATATTGACAAAGTGCAAAGACATGGAAATGGAGTAACAATCACTGTAAACAACACAGAAAAAGGCAAGGCACTGTTACATGAATTAAAAAGTAACCCAAAAGAAGCACAACTCGCACATGGGATAAAGGTAAAGATTGAATTGATCAAGGAAATTAGAAGATTCGTCATCAAAGGGGTCGACTCAAACCTAACAGAAGAGGAGATCCACACTAACATAACGAAAGAAAACCCACAAACAGAGATAGAAAAAGTAGAAAGAATCAAAACCAAAGAGCAAAAGAATACGACAGTGGTAGTGATAAGTGTAAAGGGCACAGAAATACCCAAGCAAGTCAAACTCCACCAGAGAGCCAAAATGACAGAGGTATTCATACCTAGCATTATACAATGCACAAACTGTCAAGGCTTTAGCCATACCCAACATGTGTGTAAAAAGAGCGACACGGTGTAGTTTCTGTGCGGGAGCACACAGACATGTGGACTGTCCAATGGCTAAGGAGGACAAAGATTATAAACGAGAAAACAAAAACAGAAAATGTGCAAACTGCCAGGGTAACCACAGTGCCAGGTATCAGGGATGCCCAGTCTATCAAGAGACAAAACACATATTAAAAGAATCACTAGAAACAAACAAACCATTCTGGCAAATAAAAGAAAGACAGAAAACCAACAACCATCTCCAAAACTCTCAAGAAAATATCATTAAGAAACAAATACAACAAATAACCAGTGAAGTGAAAGACATAAAGGAAAAAATCCAGAAAGAACCCATAAACAGTAAAGAAGATGACAACACAGAAGAGACGGAACATATCCTCATCCAAGCCAGACAGGTACTAGAAGAAATGAAAACAGCACAAAAGGAAATAGAGAGAGACCTCAAAAAAATAGCAGAGATAAAAGAAGCTAATGAAGAAATCCTAAAAAAAATAGAGAGAGAAAGAGCTAGGCCTATAGAAAATATGGAAAAAAAATTTAAGGAAACAGTGGAACTACACCTACCATACCTCGCAGAAAGAGTTCAGAGTATAATGGTTACTTGGAATGATGAGTTTGTAGAGAACATAAGAGGTAAAGTGCAAAACCAAAAAAAGTAGATCCCTTATCAAAAAACCTAATAAAAACAATAACATAACTAAGCTAACCATACTAAATGGGGACCAAAGACTCTAGAGCTATCAAAGTAGTCCAGTGGAACTGTAGGGGTGCCAGGAAGAACTTGATGTCTCTTATGGGACAGTATAAGGAGGCAAAACCCATCTTTGCAATACAAGAAACCCTCCTGAACCCCAAACAAAAACTGAACTACCAAGGGTATATAACACTTAGAAATGATAGACCTGAGGGAAGAGGAGGGGGCGTGGCCTTTTTAATACATGAAGACTACAAAATATTAAATTGGGAACAATTCAACACAGAAAATATTGAAGGAATAAGTATAACATTAGACAGTGAGCCAGATAACTTAAAAATAATAAACATTTATAGCCCCAAGGGTAATATAACCGATAGGGACATTGCCACTATTAACACACAAATAGACCAAAGAACATTATTGGTAGGTGACTTTAATGCACACCATGAGGCATGGGGTAACAACAGTAATGATCCAGCAGGAAAAAGACTGTTGGACTACATTGAAAGTGCTGAGCTAATCATACTAAATGATGGCTCAGTGACAAGGGTTAACCCATGCAACAGTGGAGGAGATACAGCAATAGACATAAGTATTATAACACCAAACCTAGCCTCTACTAAATGGGAAGTACTGAATGACTCCAGCTCAGACCACTTACCCATAGAAATAAACCTAAACGACAAATATAGAACTAGTCCAAAAAGCTCGAAACCCACATTCAACCTAAAAAAGGCAAATTGGGAGTCCTTCCAATTAGAGCTAGGTAAACTAAGCATAGAACAAATTGAATCTAACAGTATAGATATATTTGCAGAAAAACTAACAAATGAGATTTTAAAAATAGCAATAAAATATATACCAAACAGGAATATGCCTGAGCACTTAAAACCAACACAAAAAGGTAAAAATAGGAAAAGAAACAAAGATAAAAATCCAGTACCATGGTGGACAGACAGATGTTCAGAACAACTGAAATTGAGGGAGAGGGCCCTTACAAAGTATAGAAAAGCCAAAACTGAAGAGAATTACACAAACTATAAAAAAAATAAGAAATGAAACAAATAAAATAATATTCAGAGCTAAAGAAAAGAGTTGGAGAAAATTTTGTCAAACATTAAACCATAGGTCCCAAATAACTACAGTTTGGAGAAAACTAAAAGCAATTAAAGGAGGAAACAGCAAAAAATTTAAAATCCCAACAATTAAAATACCAGAGAGAGCCGAAACAGATAGAGAAAAAGCCAACATACTAGCTAAATACTTTTATCAGGTTAGTTCAATAGACAGTCTAGATAAGGCAGAAATAAATAGACGAAAAACACTGCTAGAAAAATTAAAAGAAGAAAATATGGAAACCACACAGGATGCTAAGTATTTAAATGCAGATATTACAGTAGATGAAATAGAAAGAGCTTTAGCAGAAAAAACCAATACTACCTCTGGGGAAGACATTCTGAGCTATGAAATCCTCAAAAAGGTACCAAATACAACTCTAAGAGTGATTGCATCCCTCTACAACAAAATCTGGCACACGGGAAAAATACCATGTTCATGGAAGACAGCAGTAGTCATCCCCATACTAAAGCCAGATAAGGAAGCACATGATGTCAGCTCATACAGGCCAATATCGTTAACATCACATCTAGGAAAAATTCTAGAAACAATAGTCAACAGCAGACTAAAATTTCATCTCGAAAAGCATAATTTGTACAGTCCAACCCAGGCAGGCTTTAGAAGCCAACATAGTACAATAGAGCAACTGCTGAGGCTGGAACATGATGTTAAAACAGGCTTCAAAAGGAATGAAAAGACAGTAGCTATATTCCTTGATGTAGCAAGAGCATATGATGAGTGTTGGAGGGAGGGTGCACTACATAAAATCAGGAAACTAGGTATAGTAGGCAGAACCTACAATTACCTAGAAAACTTCCTGCAGGATAGATACTTCATGGTACAAATAAACAATGATAGATCTGAGGTATATGAGCAACAGAATGGAATTCCCCAGGGATCAGTAATATCACCATCAATTTTTACGATTATGGTCAACGACCTAGGCGACGAGTTTAAGGACTTAAAAAACAACCTATCTCAGTTTGCAGATGATGCTGCGATATGGAGAACGGGAAGAAATCTCCCATTCCTCTATAAAACAGTACAAAAACAAATAGATAAAGTATCTGACTGGATGAACAAGTGGGGATTTAATCTAAACGTTAAAAAAACCATAGGAATGATTTTCAGTAGAGGGCGTGTAATTAAAAACAATATAATTGACATAAGCATTAATAAGCAAAAAGTATGCACAGCAAAATCAACTAGATTTCTTGGCATGGTACTAGACCAGCAACTAAACTGGAACAAAACACATAGACCTTTTAGTGCAAAGCAGTAGAGGACTTATTAATATGCTAAGATATATGAAAGGAAGTGGTTGGGGCGCCTGCAATAAGACAATGTTAACATTCTATAAATCATTTATTAGAGGCAAACTTGACTATGCCAGTGTTGTCTATGCATCAGCCGCCCCAAGCAATAAGAAGAAACTAGACACGGTCCAAAACCAGGCACTGTCAATAATAGCAGGTGCCTCAAAGGGAACATCAGCAGAAGCACTAGAAGTAGCGCTAGGCATTATACCCCTGGAGCTAAGGAGAAAAGAACTGAGATTCAGCTACTGGGCAAGAGTGGCAAAAGATCCAACTCACCCGGCACATAAAACCTTTGATAGGGGTAACCAGTACATAGGCCACATTCCATTAAACCATAATAGATACCCGTCAGGGTGGAAAACAATGGATGAAGTGGATCAATACCCAGACCTGTTTAATGCGATAAACAGTAGTGCTCTGTATAAAGCAAAGATCCCACCATGGGAATTAAAAGTGCCAGAAACTGACTCCCACTTATCAAAGATCATAAATAAATCTAACGACATAATCTCAGCAAAAAGTAAAACACTAGAGTACATAGAACGGTATACAAATAATAGCCTAACTATATATACAGATGGGTCCAAAGATGAAGAAGGACAATTAGGAGCAGGAATAGCAATACCAAAACTAAAAATTTATAAAAGATACAAAGTAACAAGTAATACATCTATCTTTACAGCAGAATTAGTGGCAATCCTAAAAGCTTTAGAAATAGCTGCAGAAAATCCACCAAAAAAAGTAACCATTCTCACAGATTCCCTATCATCAGTACTAGCAATCAGAAACAGAAACAGAAGGCAGCAGGCCAGACATTATAGAGGAAATACTACAGGTTAATACATATCTACAAAATATAGGATGCAGTGCAACACTAACATGGATACCATCACATGTGGGGATAGCAGGAAATGAGCTAGCAGACAAAGAAGCCAAAGGGGGGAGAACTAGCCATAACCAAATTGAAGTAGGCTTAGGGAAGTTTGAAATTAAGAGCTTAATTGCTCAAAAAAATAACTAAAGAATGGACAACAGCATGGGACCTAAGTAAAAAAGCAAGACACTCATATAAAATCCTTAAAAAACCAAGCAAAAAATGTCAAATAAAAGATGAACTAAAAATACCAATTAATAAAAAATTGCTGAGACTCAAGCTGGGAACTGGATATTTCATGATAGAGGAACCCACATGTGAAGAGTGTCAAGAACCAAACACAATTAGGCACTTTCTAGTGGACTGCAAAAAATATGACCAACAGAGGCAAAACATTAAGACATACTGTAGTAACCACAAGGTAGAAATGAGTGTAGAAAATCTCATAGGCACAAAGAGCCCTTCAGAAATGCAAAAGTTAATAAAACACTATATTACAAAAACTAAAGCTAACATATAAAAATCAAATAAGGAATTGAACCAGTAGTCCAAACTCGACCCAGAAGCATACAGATTAACCAAATAAACCATCCAGTAAAAAGCAAAAACATACTAACTTAGAAAATAGCATATATTGGAATTTTTTTTTAAAAACCATGTTGAACTATAACTACAAAAGGAAAAATACCGACTAGAGATAATATAATATAAAACAAATACAAACAAAAACATATTACAATAAAAGAAACACGTCCTGATATAACCAACAACTCCATGTACATGGTAGATGGTTGAAAGGGGCGTGCTACAAAGAAAAGTAGCAAACACATTAATTAAAAAAAAAAAAAAAAAAAAACTTCAATTCATTCAGTCTCTGCAGTCAGTCTAGAACCATCTAGCTTCCGATTCTAAGACCACATCTGTTAATAGATACATCATTTATTTTATATGACTATATCTTATTTCACGGAGTTTTATAGTTTCGATGAGACACGCTCATCAGTAAGTTTGCAGTTTAAACTCAAATCTATAACTTTAAGTTAAAACCAAAGTGGATAACTATGTTATATTTTACGCGGGTAGGATAGGATTGTGAATATGCTATATAATGTAAAGTTTTGCATTTTTCTCCCTATTCAGTTCTGGGTCAAAAACCCTATAACCTTACCAGCGGCTTCCATTCCTTATGAACTGAATATATTTTCTACAAAGAAAGAACATTCTAAATAAATTATAGGGCTTTCAAGGTGACTGTCCGGCCTCGTGGTTTACACCCAGATAGAGACATAGCACCGGCCCAAAAGACGTATTAAGAATAAATGATAACTGGACTATTCGAATATCCAGATTTCTTGTTTTTCCAAAGTTCATATACAGTCAGCCTGTGGTGGCGACTAAATCAAACATTAACAGTACTTATATAACGACCACGTGTTGTGAAGAAGATTGATCCTGAACAGAATTTGTTTACCTGACAATCGATGTATGATTGAAGAATTCCTGCTACTGTATCCTGTGACCAGTTGATTCCATAATTTCCTACCTGGACAAAATTTGAAGTAATATTTAACAGCATCCTGCTTAAAAAAGATAGTGAATCTAGCGTTTCCCAACATTTGATTAATTAATCAGTTGGAGAAGCTGGGGCTTGATTCATCAGACAATCAACAGCGGATGGGCTGCACGTTCCTTTAATCAATTTTCCAGAGGTGGTGAATGCAACCTGTAGGTAAGGTTGATTGTGTGTGTTTCTGTGATCACAGTTTGTTTGTCAGAGCGAGCGAATGCAGGATAAATAATTCGTTCATGTAATAACTCATTTAATAACATTGTATTTCTTTATGCAAGTTTGTTGCTAAATGATGTTTTCCTCTTAGAATAGATTTAATATATCAACTCTGTTCTTAACCATAGAGGGAAATCTTAGACCATAGCGGATAAATCTGTGACTCTTTGGGGCTATAACTTTTCTTCTAACAGGATCGTGGGCTCAACAGAGGGGGAAAGGATTACTCCTATGAAGCTATTATTCTCTTAGTAACTCATTTAACTTATAATATAATAATAATAGCCCCTTCAGTCATAACTGACTATGGGAACGCGCCCCTGAGGTGACAGCCCTCAGCTGCTTATTTTCCTGGTTTTCGACGTTTTCTCCTCACTTCTGCTTCTTGTGTGAGCCTCTCTTCGCCCAATCTGAGGTGGCGCCGTAAATAGCATCGCCACTTAGTGCGATCGGCAGCTTTATCCTCTCATGTGGCTGGATCCATGTTTAGTGCCCTCATATCTCTCTTGCACACATCTTTGAACCTCAGCTGTGGTCGCCCAACTGTTCTCTTGCCATCTGCTAATTGTCCGTAGAAGATATCTTTTGGGATGCGACCATCATCCATGCGGCGAACATGGCCAAGCCAGCGAAGTCTGCGCTGTCTAAGAAGCGTATACATACTTTGAAGGCCAGCACGTGACAACACCTCGACATTTGTCACTTTATCTTTCCACGAGATGCAGAGGATGCGTATTTATATGTGTATTTATATGTGATTATTTTATGTATTGTGGTGAATCTTCTTATGATAAATAAAATTTACATAAACTTTATTCAAGTGTGTCGGTTCAGCTCGTCCCAAATATTCATATTCCTTAGATATAGTTTCACGTCTGTACGTCTAACCGTTGTCACTTGTGTGGGCGGGTCTGTGAGTGGTTGATATAGAGTAAATCTCTATAACTGAGTAATCTGTCTGACATAACATTTTCTGTTGTAGAGAGATAGGCTGAGCGAGAGATTTCTCGAGCTTCAGAGACAGACTTACTTATTGTTCCACCATCTCACTCGTGAAAATCTATTTCTATTATTATCTCTCACTGAGTCACCTCATGTTCTAGTATATTCAGAAGGGACCAATCTGAGTCTTAATTCACCTATCGCAAATCTACGACATGTATCGACGTCTCCTGCCTTACAGGCAAAACTGTAAAGTGCACCACGTTTGGGGGCAAAGTTGAGTCTTACACCCAGGTGAGTATTAATGTGAACACTCCGTTCCTCTCGGGTGGAGTGAACGCGTTCGTCCTCGAGGATCCGATTGCCGATTTAATCGTCGGCAATGTACGGGGAGTGCATAGTACCGTGGGGGTGGTTGGAGCAGAGGCTCCACAACACCAAAGGCCCGAGACGGATTATCGGGTGGTTGACGTAGCACCACCTGACAAGAAGGTACATCGCAGACGTGGTTCGCGGCAAGTACCAAGTGACATGATTGGAAGCAGTAGGAGTATATACGAGGGTTCGATAGCTATCGATATCACAGTTTGGGTGCGTAACGTTCCCCTGAGTGCTAGTTGGCGCACACTCAGACGAGTGTTTAATGAAGTCGCGCCAATAAAGTTCGTGGAGGTATTGTCATTGCGAGACAATACCAAAGTTGCACGGGTGACTTTCGCGAATAGGTGGGGTCCGCGTGATGCAGTCAGGTGGAAGCACATGTCGTTGCTTCATAACCACCTGCTGATAGTCCAGCAATAGCGAGGGATAGGTATTGGTTTCGCGTGCTAGTAGTGTCTTTCGGTTAAAGCGAACCGAACAGGGGAGTCTGACCCACGCAACCAGTACCATTCTGTTTGAAATATAAGTCTCCTGTGTAACTCGATAATGTTTGGAGGAGTCTGATGGGACGGATTTACATGTGCTAGTACTAGAGGTGTGTTGTAAACCTGTAAAGATAATGTGATGCGTTGCAATGCTTGTTTATGTTGTACTATGTTTTGCTTTGCAATGTACGTATTTTGGTGCCATAAAGGCAATCTGCACTAGAATCGAATATGTTGTATATTTATAGCATGTACAAATGATTGTCTTTGCTAGGGGATTAGTTATTGGGTCGGATGCTTAGAAAAGATTAACTATGAATGTTCGATGTAGGGTAGTTGTTAGACCAGGTGTGGACAGTCGTTGTTATTTTTCACGACTACCAGTACCTGGGTTAGCTTATTTCATGCTCATATTGTGTTTGTGGATAGGTTGAGAAGGCAGATACGACTACGGTGGGGCAGAACTATGGCATTCTCGAGGCAGATGAGAAGATGCTATGTGGCATATTTTCGTCCAGGCTCCGAAAGGGGGCGGGCGAAGCTCCTTCCGTAGAAGAAAACTACGTTTTCTTTCTTAGGGGGGTGGATGGCACGGCGTATTTTCTGGTGGCAGAAAAACTAGGTTGTGACATCGTTATCAGCGAGTTTTGGCAACCCTGATAACTTCTTAAAAAACGACTGAGTCACGTGTGAGGACGGAAGTCGTAAAAAAGATTAAGCGGGAAGGGGGAGAGTGTTCTGGCTTGTCCGAGACGGACGTGTTTTTTGGTTTCCCTTCTCATTTAGTATGGATTATGGCCAAGAGTTTGCTATAGTGGTTTATTCTGTTGGACATAATTATAATTCTGGAGTGGTTTAGTGTCCAGTGATATTATTGTCAGGCCATCGGGTATAATTTGCCAGTGGATTGAGTTTTCCATTGTTGTAGTTTTGGTTCGCCATAGTGAGCGATTTTCAGTACAGAGTTTGTATAGTACTGTTATACTGTCATGTGTGAATTGTTACGGTAGTTCTATTGCAGTCGTCTGCTATAGGTTGGCAGCGTGCAATTTTAGGGGTTACGGCATTTAATATAATCTAAGGTAAATAATTGTTCAAGAAGTAATGACCCAGTTTAATAAAAAGTCACCTTCAACATGAGATTACTTTGATATATTAATTCTAGAAGTTTCTAGGGCAGTGTTATATTATTACATACTGTTTTCAGCCGTGTGTGGCTATACCGTGTGCAGTTATTTATTAAAGGGAATTCCTGTAGTAAGTGTTATCTTTCTGTGTCAACCATTTCATGTTGTGGTCGTCTCCTAGCGGAGCGAGCCAAGTATTAAATTAGTGTTATTATTAAATCCACAGCATAAATTGGTAGTAAACAAAGAAGTAAAAAGAAGTATCAAAAGAGACAAGAGGAAGTATATTGAGGAGTTGGCAAGAGAGGCAGAAGATGCTGCAGCCAAAGGAAATATGAGAGAACTGTATAGCAGCACAAAGAAGTTAACAGGGAAATACAAGCAAACAAGTTGCCTCATAAAAGACAAGAATGGGAAACTGCTCAGCAATATACAAGAGCAAATGAAGAGGTGGACAGAATATTTTGGGGACCTTCTCAATAGACCAGCTCCACAAAACCCACCGGACATCCAGCCAGCAGAAGAAGAGCTACAAATTAACGGGGAAAGACCAACGAAGGAAGAAATAAAGAAAGCCATAAAGCTTCTAAGAGATGGAAAAGCATCTGGACCTGATGGCATTCCAGCAGAGGCCATCAAAGCAGATATCGACACGGCTACAGAGATGTTATATAAATTACTTGGTAAAGTCTGGGAAAAGGAAGAGATACCAGCAGAATGGAAGGAAGGATATCTGGTTAAGTTGCCTAAGAAGGGAAATTTACAAGAGTGCACAAATTATAGAGGAATAATGTTACTATCAGTGCCAGGAAAAGTATTAAACAGGATTATCCTTGAGAGATTAAAAGAGTCCACAGACAAGAAACTGAGAGATGAACAAGCAGGTTTTCGACAAAACAGATCATGTACAGACCAGATAGCCACTTTAAGAATAATAGTTGAACAAAGTCTGGAATGGAATTCACCACTATACATCGGATTTGTGGACTACGAAAAGGCATTTGACAGTGTAGACAGAGAATCACTTTGGAAATTGATTAGGCATTATGGAGTTCCCCTGAAGATCATTAATTTAATAAAGAAAACATATGAAGACATGACATGCAGAGTTCTTCATGAAGGACAGCTTACAGAACCGTTTGGGATAAGAACAGGAGTGCGACAGGGATGCCTCTTGTCTCCATTTCTTTTCTTGCTGGCAATAGATTGGGTTATGAGATCATCGACGACACACAACAGAAATGGAATCCAGTGGACTCTGACTAAGCAGTTGGATGATCTGGATTTTGCTGATGACTTGGCTCTTCTGTCCCATAACCGTAATCAGATGCAGGACAAATTGAAAACACTCGATGAGAGGTCACAGCAATTGGGTCTGAAAATACACAAGGAAAAGACAAAAATAATGAGAATAAATGCAGGTAATGATAACAGGGTTGAACTTGAAGAAACACCAATACAAGATGTAGAATCGTACACATATCTTGGCAGTAATATAGACAAAGTTGGAGGGACAGACGGCGATATCAAAATAAGAATACAAAAGGCAAGAGGAGCTTTCATTGCATTGGGAAATATATGGAGATCAAGAGAAATCGGATCCAACACGAAAATAAGAATCTTCAACTCAAATGTGAAGTCAGTCCTATTGTATGGCTCGGAGACATGGAGAACAACAAAGACAACAACCAAAAAGCTACAGACTTTCATAAATGGGTGCTTGCGTAGAATAGAGGGATTAAAATGGTATGACAAGGTTACCAACGTGGAACTGATGACGAGAACTGGACAAGTGCCAGTGGAACAAGAGATGAGAAGAAGACGATGGCGATGGATAGGACACACACTGAGGAAACCTGTTGATAGCATTACAAGGCAGTCCTTGTTCTGGAACCCCCAGGGCAAGAGAGGCAGCGGTAGACCAAGAAGCACATGGAGAAGAGAGTTGGAAACAGAGGTGAAAATGATGAGGAGAACATGGAAAGAACTTGAGATGATGGCACGTGACAGGAGGACTTGGCATGTGTTTGTTGAAGGCCTATGCTCCTTTGGGAGTGGAGGGTTATGAATAAGTGAATAAATTGGTAGTTGACACGTATGTTTATTTTTGCATTCTTACATTTATTTTCTAATTTATTTTAGTCGTTTATGCATTTTCCCACAAGGACAAACGAATCGACCGATAAGTCACTAAAAAATCAAAAATAATTCGCATAAAACATATTATTTTCATATGTTATATGTTTGAGTATTACGACGTCAAGTCACTGTCCCTCGAGGCGTGGCGATCTTGTCTCTCCACAGACTTCGAGTTTTGAAGCTCTCCATCATTTATGTTGCTGATCTCTTCGTATGCCATAATATCATGCTATCTATTATGTTTTCTCTCTTTGTATTTCTTCACTTCTCTTTCCTTCTATTTTTCCACTTGGGCACATTGTATTTGAGTGGCTATCTTGTCATCACACGTCCAATGAAAGCTGACAGAGTTCTCCTTATGTTTGTTACTATATTTTTTTTAAATTAGCTGTTCTCAATCACTATTGGTTTGTTGTCTATGCTGCCGTTGGAGTTCTTCACATTTGTCTGAGAAAGCACATCTCTCTTGCTTCCATTGAATTCTATCTTGTTTGCTTATTTTCCAAGTCTCACTTCCATACAATAATATTGAAAAGATGTAACACTTCAAAGTTTGACTATTCAAGGCGAAAAATACATTTTAATCTCTGTCTTGTTTCAGACAGTCCCAGAGATGGCATACTCACATTTAGGTCTTGGAAAAGCGGGTCTTCGGTCATCAGTAAGGGTTAGAGAATCTTCCTCCATCGTGACTTGTTTGGCAAAACTGAAATGGAAAACAAGAAGGAATAAAACCAAGCAATACTGATAAAAAAAACAAACAAACAACATTTTACACCCAGGCAGGAGACAGCTGGTAGAATTAGACCTATGTCGTAGAGTTCCCGGAGGTATCTGAAGAGACAGACAAGACTTACTGATCTCTCAGGCATACCGTAAACATAGTCAGAGATAAGGTTGTTGGCAACCTCGTTGTTGAAACAAACTGCGACATCAACCACCGCTTTAAGAGCATATAAATGCCTCGGTCCAGGCTTCTGACGTGGTGGTGCCACGCTCAATACGAAGGGAAACGGGAAATTATGATTATTATGATGAAGATGATGATAACTAGACATGCCCTCAAGGGCAACAACCTAATATATTTTGACCATTCTTTTTTCAACTACTTTCTTTCCCTCGCTGCATATCGTAGCTGTATTTCTTTGTTAATATCCTCACACAGTCAATATTCTGTTAGCGTTGCACTTTATTCTCGTCAAGTAATTCCTGAATCTCGTGAGTCATAAATTGTCTCTGCGTTTGTTTACTACGTTAGGTATTGTAGCTTGTAATGTTTGATCGATGTAGTTCTTCTTCTGGATTTCTTTTTGGAACATAATTTCAGTTCCCAAGGAGCATAGACCGTTAATAAATTCAGACCTATTCTTCCTGTATTGTGCCATCCTCTCTCAAGGCCTTTCCATGTCTATTTTCCCTTCCGTGTTTGTCTGTTATCCCTTCTCCTTATATTTTCTGTCTTCATCTACTTCTCTCACCTCGTGGATTCCAGAACAAGTACTGCGTTGTAATGTCTTCCATTTATGTCTTCCATTAATGTCTTCCATTAATGTCTTCCATTAATGTCGTAAATGTGTTTCCTATCCATCGCTGGCTTCTTCTTCTCCTCTGTCCTCCCACTTACACATGTCTGGTGCGTGTCAACGGTTACACATTGTCAATGTTGTCGTCCATTTCACATTAAAGAAAGGTTTTTATTTTACATTACAACTCTTTTTTTCCAGATTTTATTTACGATTTATGATAGGTGTAACCAGCGGTGTCATTATAATCTTCTTTTAACAACCGGCTCTATCGGATCTTGACCTTATTTTCTATCAAATTAACATCGTACGGTAATCTCCGAAAGAACGTTGCCGATCGTTCCGCACAGAATATTCACATGAAGTTATGTCCCTTTAGCAGTGTTTCATGCTTTAGCAGTGTTTCGTGGACATGTAATGTAGTGTTCAAGTATCGATTGTAATTAGGAACTGTCACACTATTTGAAGGGGCAAAACGTAGAGACAATTATAAACAAAATAAATTTCAAACACAAAGGGAATAGACTGCTAATTTGACTTGCCGACTTACGAACTTATGTACGAAAGTCGGTCCGTCAAATTAGCAGTCTATCCATTGTGCGTCAGTCAGTCAGTCAAAAGGCGTACACCAGTCAGTCTCTCTGTCCGTCAGTCAATGCATGAATCAGTCCGTTAGTAAGTTAGACATTTAATGTTTCGTCAGCGTCAGTAAGGGGTTCTTTAAAAAAAATTAATTAGGCCCTATTACTAATAAAGTCAGTTAAATAATAAACCAAAAAGCCTCATGCTTTAACCCCCCCCCCCCCCCCCCCTAAAAATTAAAAAAAAAATAATTGTCTCTGGGTTTTGCACCTCAAATAATGTGATCGTTCCTAATTACAATCGATACGTGCACACTACGATATATGTCCAAGAAACTCGACTAAAGAGAAATAACTCCTAGTGAATATTCTGTGCGGAAAGATCGGCAACGTTCTTTTGGAGATTACCGAAAATGTATATCATTAGTGCAAGAAAGAACCGGAGTAATAGCCGTGGAAGATGAGGTGAGAATAAGTGGCTAGCGATGGATGGGGCAGACAATATGGAAACCGGTTGGTGTCAATATACGGCAGATCTTGTTCTGTAAGTACGAATAGTCATAAGTGTCAGTAGTCTGAACAGTCTGTATACGTCAGTAGTCTGGACAGTCCGTATACGTCAGTAGTCTGAACAGCCTGTATACGTCAGTAGTCTGAACAGTCTGTATACGTCAGTAGTCTGAACAGTCTGTATACGTCAGTAGTCTGAACAGTCTGTATACGTCAGTAGTCTGAACAGTCTGTATACGTCAGTAGTCTGAGCAGTCTGTATACGTCAGTAGTCTGAACAGTCTGTAAACGTCAGTAGTCTGAACAGTCTGTATACGTCAGTAGTCTGAACATTCTGTATACGTCAGTAGTCTGAACAGTCTGTATACGTCAGTAGTCTGAACAGTCTGTATACGTCAGTAGTCTGAACAGTCTGTTATACAGCACGGACTACGGAGTGGTTAGATCGCTTCTTTCTTGAAGCAAAGTTACCGGGTTAGAAACCAGCTAACGTACTGCTTCAGTCTGCCCAGCTGTAAATAGGTACATTATTCCTGTCTTGAGTTAGAGAAGGAAAGGCAGCTAGGAAGGTAACTGGCCACCCCACTTCAAAAAGCTGAGAACTAGCATAATAAAGTCTTTAACACTTGACTCCCGTACGTCAGTACATACATCATACATGAAAGTACTTTGTCTTTGTTATATACTGTATAAATAAAAAGTTCTTCGTAGTTTCTGGGGACCTCTGAAAGACAAAGAAGTAATTTGACCACTGCTCCCGCAGACATCTCGTAAGAAGCTACTAACATGAGATTGGGCAAGGGTCTGGCAACCGCATCAGGTACAAGAAATTATTTCACAAACCACCCCTGCAAGATTGTATAAATGTTTTGGTGAGGGCGTTCTGAAGGCAGGGCATCTACAGTGCTGACTCTATGCTTCATAATTAGCGAAAACGGAAATTAATTTGACAATAAGCGTCCTGATATAACAGGACGGGAGCCGCGCTAGTGTAGTGGTTACCACACTGCGCTGGTGATCGGGAGATCCCAGGTTCAAGCCCGGTCGAGACCATTTGAAGGAGTGTCGTCGACCAGGACTTGGCCTGGAATAATTCGAGTCCTGGCGAAGACATTTGAAGAGTGTCGTCGACCAGAGACTGGAATAACCTGAACGGCTCCTGAGCCGACCCAGCTCTAATGGGTACCTCCGAAGACGGCGAGTATCTGCTTGAATGGCGAGAGGACACCTGTCAGCCTACAGGGAAAAAGGATACTCACGTAAAATCAGTCTCAGTTTAGACATACTAACCGGAGCTGTCGCCTCGAGTAATAGCGGGCGTACTATAAAAAAATAAAAATAACAGGACAAACATGTTTGAACCTAGACGTTACAGGTTAGTGCTATGCGAATATATATTTTAATATTCGTATGGGTGCATATTGTTCATAATAAACAACACAGGTAGAAAGGTTAACCTTGCTGGGCTGCAAGTTTCTGAATTTTACCCGTCGTTGTCTGCATTGGAAATGTTTTATATCCTCGTTAATGTCACTTGTAAAAACAAACCTTTAAGAGTGGCAGGTGATTCCCTGAAGTAAAAGGGTTCAAACCAGGCAGACAAGATGATGACATGTAAAATAGTTCTATAGCACAAACTATCGTAGTGGAGTGAAGTGTTATAGAGCTTCATTTTTTGTTGTTGGTTTGGTTCGGTTTTTGCCTTCTTGTGGCGAGGCGCGTTCCTTTCAACCTATTTGGTTATATCAGAGCACATTTACCTTCCAGAAATAAGTAAACTCCATTCACTGCTAACCCGATCAGCGTTGATAGATACTAAGTCCTGAAAAGGACTAACATTATCTATCTGCTAGCCTAAAGCCCTAAAAACTACTCGCCAGCTACGTCAACGCTGCCGAGCTAAGGCTAAGTTATATAGAGACTTCATGATACTAGGTTCAGGTTTTATAAGATGGGATGTCCAGTTCCCTTTCTCGCTGCTTTCGCCTTCCCTAACTCACGAGCATAGTCAGGTGCCCATTTACAGCTAGGTAGACTGAAGCGTAACGCTACCAGGTCTCGATCCTATCTGATAACTTGATAAAGTGCTCTAACGACTTAGCCAATCGCACGCTACAATACGATAGAACTGGTACATATTTAACAGCTTATTTTTTGTCTATCAACCACACCCTGTTGAAGTGTTCAGGAAAGTGCTTGTACAATATTGGTTTTACATTCCCTTCGGTGCCAAGCATTCAGAATCTAATAAAACAAGGGCAGAATATTATCTCATTGAAAGAGAGCACAGATAAAGAGTTACAAAACTCACTGACCACTTGGAATATATTCTACAAAATTTACAATACAATTTATGTGCTTGTGATGTTTAGTAAAATTGTTAAGTTGTTTAGAAGGTGCTTATCAGGGAACATTGTACTTTCCTGTGTAAATGGGTTTACGGTGTAGATTGTCACATAATTGGTTTCGCTCTCTTTTCCTCTCCGGTAGTATTGTTATTTTAGAGTCATTGTTTGCACTTCTTCTCCGTAATAATTCGTCTTGTCTGTTTATCTGTTCATCCCTGCTGAAAGAGTAGACGGGTGATGCAATATTGACCAACACTTATGTTAGTAAAATTCTCGTGTACCAAACATGAGGCGCGACGGATTAACATGACGTACGTCCAGCAAGTTTATTTAACGCAGATATGGCTATTGTGATTCACTAATTACTGTCTTGAACAGTCACAGCCCAGATGATTAAACGAGGGTCGGTGTTTGCACAAGGACGGGGAGATAAATTATCCGTCTGTGGACATATTACAGACATGCACCTGAAAGGAAGAATGTTGTAATAGCTTCCGGACAGAAGTCTTACGAAGAAATTATTTGTGATAATGTAGGGAGTTGTAGTGCAATCATTACCGCGAATCGACGGATATAACAATTCCATATTTGGAAAGTGACCTTTTAAATAACACGCATAATTTTCCTAGGAGGACATTTTTTGAATAGACCCGATCATACCACGCATGATTGTAACTATTGGCCGGCATTCGAGATGTAAACATAACCAAATTTCTGATTGGAGCCTGGTCTAATAGTAAACAACAATGTGCGCGGGACGAAAGTTGTGATATAACCAGACACTTTAGTCGGTTGAAAGCACTGTGAAATTCAACTCGTCGAGAGAGCAGCCAGATGGCCAGAGTAAGGAATAAGATCAGAGTTACATTTATAGGACAGGACCTTAGTTTGAGCATCTTGAGGACTTACATATGTCCCAGGAAAACCGGAATCCTAGGAATCTGAACACCAAGTCAGAGTGGGAACTTATTATAAAGTAACACCCCCAGACCGCATGTAAGAGGCATCTTAAACAAGTGGCCTTAACTGTTTTTCTGAGCCAGGAGTCTGTCATCCCAAATACAATTTTGGAGTGAGTTGTACATGTATAATTCTATATTTTACATTATTAACATGTGAAATAATATGTATATATTGACATGTGAATATTAATTTGTGAAAATTGTTAGTGGATGTCCAAGTCATACGAGGCTGGCAACCTCAGCATATAGAATGATGATTTCATGAACCACCACTGCGAGGGCTGGTGACTGCTTTATGCAAGTTTCTTATAGAGAACCAAAAGCAGAGGTAGTCCCAAGTTCCATATAGAGCAAGGAGGGAATGATGAGAGAAATGATGTAAATACTTGTTATATTGTTAACCTTTTCAACCGATGTAGCAGTAAATGTAAACCTATTCAGTCTAAATGTAATGAAAATTTTCCGCTCACTGGGATTAAGATTAATTCTCAGAGAGGGTAAAGTTCTGAAGTAGATGGGATGGTTGAACGAAAAGAAGGGGGGGGGGGGTGACATCAGTGTGTGTCAGGAAAATGCAATACTCAAGAGGGTATTTGTTCTCTTATTTTGTGACACTAGTCGGTTGTACCAACTGAGGGTACTATCTCTGGAACAAGTGAGAGTATAAGTGGCCTGAAGTCGACGATAGACACCATCATCAGACGGGTAGTAGACGCTGGACCAACTTTGTGATTACTCCCTGAAATTTCTTGGAACGTGTCACAACTTTCAGACTTGACCAGTGACGATTGAACCAGTCATCTATCTGCAAAGAACCAAACATCAGCGGGAGGAGAAACCATCAAACTATTGGTAGCTAAGTAAAACTTAAAAGCTGCCAAGTGAACTGTCCATTTTTTCGAAAACCATAACATCACCATGTGATGAGTTTAAAAAAAAAAGAATTATTCATTTTAAACTGTTAAACATAATTGATTATTAAATCTGTTATTTGTGTAAATACAAATTTAACGTTGATTTAATCATTTTGAATGTACTGCACCCGTATGTCTCAGTCAGTTTCTTAAATACACTGAAACAGAGCTATATAATAATAATTAAGATTTCGCTGAATTAAACCAGCTGGGGGCTTGAACGAGCTAATTATAAGACAATGCTTCACAAAATTTGACGGCAGATACTAAAGTTAACATTGCTGGGACTCATTCAGCATTGTTCTTGCTTTCTGAATATCTTGTGAGCACTACCTCGAGGTGGAAGCATCATTATCCTTCTATCTACAACTCTGCCAAAAGTAATCTTGTGCGAAGGTAGATACCTTTGAAGACCCACATTAGATACTCTAGGTTTTGGCCACGGTTGGACCACTACTGCAGAGCAAAGGGGAGGCAACCCGTGACACTGGTGTAAATATAATATTTTATGTATGTTTTATCGATCTGCTCAGCATTCGCAAGAATATTTAACAGGATAAACAGAAAATGAAGGACTGACGGTAGATAGAAGGATGAAGGAGCAATTACCATGTGTAGGTGGAAGACGTACGTTGTGTAAATTTGTCACGTGGGCTAATTTAGATTCATACTATTAAATAGAATTTATACAAATGTGATTCTAAAATCTATGACATGCATGAATAGACTACTAAAATTCTGCTAACTGCTGCTCACTACTACACTACTACTACAGCTGCTGCTGCTTGCTGCTCCTACTTGACTACTACTACTGATGGCTAACTACTGCTAACACTACTACTACTACTACAAGAACTACTACTACTAGTATTAGTAGTATTATCTAGTATAGCTCTGTGCTACTAGCTAGTATGCTACTCACTACTTGTCAGACAACTACAACTACTAGTATTAGTAGTTCCTATTCTAGTGAGAACGGTAGATTCTCTCACCCTGACTTGTAGAAGAACCGTGAAACTGAGAAAATAAATTTCACTAGAGTAGTAGTATGCAGTGTAGCATATTTTAGCAAGCAGCACTTGCTACACAGTATTATACTAGATATTATGGTAATAGAGAAATAGGTTGTACTGGTTTTAGGATTGTTCAGATTGAAATTGGATAATGGATGGCTTTCTTGTTGTTTTAGTTGTTGGTGTGAGGGTGGTATCAATGGGTGTTGGTTTTATGTTGGGTTGGTAATTGAAAAAAGAGAACAAAACTAGTTGGCATTTATGGTAGTATGGTGCATGTACAAGATGGACCAGATGGGGGAAACAGTTAGACAGGTATTTTTAGAAGAAATAAGAAATATAGGGTTTTTATTGTAGACAAAAAAGAATCAAAATAGACTGTAGACATATATATATGTTGTTTTAGTAGAACAAAATGGCTGATACGTCTTGTAGTTAGATAGATAGATAGAAAGATAGATAGATAGATAGATAGATAGATAGATAGATAGATAGATAGATAGATAGATAGATAGATAGATAGATAGATAGATAGATAGATAGATAGATAGATAGATAGATAGATAGATAGATAGATAGATAGATAGTATTCAGCGAAATCCAGTTAAATCTTTACCCTAGATAACATTATGGTATCACTAAACTTAGATAACATTATGGTATCCCTACACCTATATAACCTTTTGGTATCACTAAACCTAGATAACGGTATGTTATCACTAAACCCAGATAACGTTATGGTATCACTAAACCCAGATAACGTTATGGTATCAGTAAACCGAGGTAAAGTTATGGTATCACTGAACCTAGATAACGTTATAGTATTGGTAAACCGAGGTAAAGTTGTGGTATCACTAAATCTAGATAACGTTATGGTATCTCTAAACTAAGGTAATGTTATGGTATCATTAAACCTAGATTACGTTATAATATCACTAAACCTAGATAACGTTATGATATCACTAAACCTAGGTAATGTTATGGTATTACTAAACCTAGAAAACATTATAGTATCACTAAACCTAGTTAACGTTATGGTATCACTAAGCCTAGATAACGTTATATTATCACTAAAGCTAGATAACGTTATGGTATCACTAAACATAGATAACGTTACAATATCACTAAACCTAGTTAACTTTATGGTATCACTAAACCTAGATTACGTTATGGTATCACTAAACCTAGATAACGCTATGGTATCACTAAACCTAGTTAACTTTATAGTATCACTAAACCTAGATAACGTTATAGTATCACTAAACCTAGATAACGTTATGGTATCACAAAACCTAGATAACGTTATAGTATCACTAAACCTAGATAACGTTATGATATCACTAAACCTAGGTAATGTTATGGAATCACTAAATCTAGATAAAGTTGGAATATCACTAAACCTAGTTAACGTTATGGTATCACTAAGCCTAGATAACGTTATAGTATCACTAAACCTAGATAACGTTATGGTATCAGTAAACCTAGGTAACGTTATGGTATCAGTAAACGAAAGTTACACTATGGCATCAGTATTAGCATTAGCCACCTCATGTCACAACAGTATGTCGTGGGCCCGTCTGCGAGCGCTTATCAACTTTTCCTCTGGGAAAATCATCCACCGTACATTCAGTAATATTAAGCAGATGTTTCCCCAATACATTTACGGGGTCTTTGTATTTGTTTGTTAGTAATTGTAGAGAAAAACACGTAGAACGGAACAAGGAACAAACATGAATGGCATGAAGAAGATATGTAAAGTGAATGGTACAGGACAGGGAACTATAGCTAGACTTATTCTCTCTGGGAAGCTGAAGGGTGGTGATGATGATGTTAGGAAATATAAACTAACCTTAGAATAAATAAGTTTAGATTCCTATTTTTGTTATCACTTAACAAATCAAGCCATTACAATTAGTTTAGCAAAAGTAAGAAGCTACGCTGACAGTAGAACTGCTTACAAAAATAAAAACAATAGACAAGACTACGGCAGATTTATGTGTCCTCACCGTCAATTGTAAGAGTTTCCTAAATCCAGCAAGGACGAGTTTCTAGAATACTCTTGGGACACCCCTGTCCTTGACCTGTGCTAGACTGATAAGAAAAAAAAAAATTAGGATTAAAATACAAATGGTAGACTTAAATTTTTGTTTATTTATTTTTGCGTTTGGTCATCTGCAAAGTCAGGTGACACTTTTGTTAGTTCAAAAAAAGACTTTAGTTAACGAGTTTATCGTTAAGTTAACATCATAACAATTTAGTTTAAGTGTTATCATTTAAGATCACACCATAACAGATTTTCGGTCAAACGTTTATAATTTAAGATCACACAATAACAGACTTTCATTCAAAATAAGTTTATAATTTAAGATCACGCAATAACACTTCCATTTAAAAAAAGTTTATCATTTAAGATCACACCATAACAGACTTTCGGTTAAACGTTTATCATTTAAGATTCACACCATAACAGACTTTCAGTCAAACATTTATCATTGACTAGATCATTATCTACTTTCAGCACTGATTTATCATATGAACCACTGTTTCTTAACCTGGGGTGCATGAATGGATTGTATGAGGTCCGTGTACATAACCTAAACTTAAAATGTAACTTTATTTTTCTTTTGTTGTTATGCACTTTTTTTTGTTTTCAAGAAGGCCATATCTTTCACCGGACAACCAAAAGTGTGGTTCTAACCTTCATCGGGCAACCCAAAATGTGGTTCTAACCTTCATTGGACAACCAAGAGTGTGGCTCTAACCTTCATTGTGCAATCAAAAATGGTCCATGGCACACAAATGGTAAAGAAACCCAGATATAACCGTTTCTAATTTTTAAACACACATATTGAAACAGAAAGAAATCACTACCAAAGATATCATAGAATATGTGAGTTCACATAAATGTTTCAGTTTGCCGTGAACTAAATGATTAAGCCAAGAAAAAAACAAATTTACTGCGAAAATTTAATTTTTTGATTTTGGGTTTCGTTTTGAATGGCTAAAATTAAAGAAGGGAAAAAAACCGCCAAAACATTTAAAAGCAAACCTTTTGATCTCTCTTCTTCCTTGATTAGCAAGTAGTGTTTCCTAGTCCTTTTTTAACACAGTGGTGAAAATGAAAATATTTCTTAAATAAAACGAATCAAGTAAAAGCCTTAAATAACACACGTGGAAAGCATCAGGTTTCTGTGCTGCCCGATACACGTCTGTCAGTGGCGGAATGTTAGTCAGTTCGATCTGAACTGATTAGAAATACCTGGGTTCCGCCCAGTTTCACAAGCGCAGTGAAGTGCGGATAATTGATGACTTTAGCTTCTGCTATGAAGCCAGGTTTTTATTTGAACACCGAGGCTCTAGAATTACATCGCGTGAAGAGTGATCGGAACAGCGATCAGGGCACCATGAGAAGTACATACACTGCTCCTATAATTATCATATTGTTCTTCTACTGGCTGTTGTAAATGCCACTCCCTCTCAAGCCCCTCTCTCGTATTTCGGCAAATAGATTGTCTCTTTCCAAAAAGACAAAATAGAACTGCTAGGTGTGTAAGAAGTCCGTAGATCTCTTCATGGTAAAGTCAATGACGAAGAAAATGCAGAAAAAGATTAAACCTGAATGGCAAACATCAGTAACAATTGTTATTTCTGAGCGAAAGACCTCACCTGAATGCAGGGAAAAGATAAATAGAAGAATATTAAAAACACATACGTTAAAAATGCTAAGATATACAGTGCTAATTTCAGAAAGAAAATGCATCTTGTAGACTAACAATTAAAGAAAAAAAAACTTAAAGTAACCGTTATTACTACAGTAGAACTCCATTTATCCGAACCCTATGGGACCGAGCATCGTTCGGATAATCAAATGTTCGGATAATTGGATTACATAATGTATCGAGTACATGTACACATATTTCTAAAAATAATTAACCATCACAAGGAAAATACTCTATAAAACATATTTACTTGTACTGCAATAATAATACCCACACTGTATTAGATCACTGTATCACCAAAATCTTTCATTACACTGCAGTGCGTGTACTACTTGTATTAATTTTTTTTTTTTAAGAAAGAGAAATGTTATCAAAATAACATTACAAACGATTCAAAACCAAGTGCAACTAACGTATACATGTACTTGCACAGATGTAGCCCACTATTTAAAATAATGAGGAATCCTCTTTTACACCAAACTGGATAGTCTCCTTTTGGCAACTAAGTCCCGCATTGTCTTCAACAGCAGAAGCTGTGTAGGACAGCTGTCATCTTCTTGCTCGTACCAAGCCATCGCTGTTTCTAGTGCTATAAAGGCCTCTTCAGGATTTGGTCGACGTTTTGGGTTTTCTTCATAATCTACAAGTACATCATGTACATCTGAGGAGTCTCCATCATCGGTCACTACATGTATTTGGTTTTCTTCTTGCACAAAAGACAAAATTTCTTCGTCATTCAAAAACTGAAAACCAGAATCATTATCAACTTCTAGCCACATGTGTGCATCATCTTTGTCACAGTCCGAAAATCCGGGCATTGCTTGAAACAGTTCCACAACTTCATTTATTCCATCATCATTTGTGTCCACTGCAGTAGTTTCATTTCCTCCTTTTCTATTCCAAGCCTTGTTGAGATTATCTTGTGACAGGGTGGTCCAAGCATCAGCTAACGTATAGTAGCAGTCTTTGAGATTAAGCTTTTTGGAAAACGCCACCACACTTTCTTCATCTTCAGTCAACAATAAACGACGCAGGATTTCCTTCTTGTACATCTTTTTAAGCTTTGCTATAACACCCTGATCCATTGGTTGAATCAGTGCTGTTACATTGGGAGGCAGAAAAATTACTTTAAAATGTGCATCAACTGCATTCAATGTATCCGTCTCTGGATGAGATGGTGCATTGTCCAGTAGAAGAATTACTTTTCCAGTTTTCTTTTCTTGTTCTCTCAACCTCTTCACATTTGGGATGAAATGATTTGTATACCAATCAAGAAATATTTCACTATTCATCCAAGCACTCTTCTGTGCTTTGTAGCACAATGGGAGACATGTCACATTCTTTAAACAACGTGGTTTTTTGGCTTTGCCGATCATTAGCACCGGTAAACGATGACTTCCACTGGCATTCGCGGCTACCAAAATTGTTACTCTCTCTTTGCACTTTTTAAACCCTGTGGCAGCTGCTTCGCTCTGAGATGCAAGTGATTTTTGAGGCAATGATTTCCAGTATAAGCCAGTCTCATCGGCATTATACACATCATCGAGTAAATAACCTTCTTCTTCCAAAATAGCCAAGAATGTTTCTTTAAAATTTTCAGCGGCAGTTGCATCGCTAGATAAAGATTCCCCTTGAATCTCCAATTCTCGTATGCCATGACGAGATTTAAAGTTTCTTAACCATCCCTGGCTAGCCTTAAAGTCAGGAGGACCGTCAAGTTGATTGTTGAACTGAAGTGCCTTTTCACACAATAGAGAGCCAGAGATAGGTTACTCTTTGCTTCTTCTTTGCACAAACCATATATACAAAGCCTCTTCCAATTTCAAATCTTTCGCATTCCTCATGGTTTTACGTTTCTTCGACCCATTTTCACTATCCAATTTCGATGCAAAACTCATAATTTTATCCTTGTTACTTTTGATGTCAGAGACGGTAGCTTTCCCAACATTGAAAATCCTCGCAAGTGAAGACACGGTTTCACCTTTTCCTAGTCTCTTGACAATTTCTGTTTTCGTTTCAATTGACAAAACATTGCGGTTCCTTTTATATGCTTTAGGCCTACTGGAAGATGCCATATCGAACAGAGAAATACTTGTACACCAAAATTATTCTGCTGTAGTAGCAGACACAATTATTTTAAGTTGAACTGTCTGTTTAGCCAGTGTTCTGCCTAGAACGCACACATACACTGGATTGGTAAACCAGATATTAACTGACTTTATGATCTAACTGACTTCCTGTACGTAAGCGACTGACCATTAGCCCATTCCATCCTCTACAAATTGTTCGCACACATTTGAAGCTTGTCGCATCAAAAGATTCAGAAATGGAGTCTAACGTAACTGGTGGCGTCTGATTTTTTTTTCTGGAAAAAGTGTTCGGATAATTGGATGTTCGGATAATTGGGGTTCGGATAAATGGAGTTCTACTGTATTACCAAATGGACCAAAAAGATGCAAGTACCAAACAAAGAAAAACTTAACAGAAGATTAGTGTTCCATAAAACCAGCACCCTGGTAGGATGAAGCCGCCGATCGCACCAAACGGGGATTTTCCCTACGGCGCCACCTCAGATTTGGCGAAAAGAAGCTCTCACAACAAGCAGAAGAGAACAGAACTCGCGGAAGGAACACCAGGGGGTAAACAGCCGCTCAGAGCTATCACCTCAAGATGACTGACACAGGCTATTATAAATGTTCCATACATTGAATTGCTTAGAATGCTCAGAGCTATCACCTCAAGACGACTGACACAGGCTATTATAAATGTTCCATACATTGAATTGCTTAGAATACAAGAAGATGGTAATTTATCATTAATCGGTAATACGTTATATCGTTAATAAATTACATTTTGTTTATGTTCTCTTCCCCACCACCTCAGATTGAGCTAAAAGAAGCTCTCACAGCAAGCAGAAAAGAGGAGAACACGTCGAAAGGAACACCAGGTAAATAACAACTGGGAGCTGTCACCTCAGGGGCACATTCCTATAGTCATTTATGAACGGAAGGAGCTATTATTTTTATTATTATTATGCAGGATATGACGCATTACCCACTTGTAAACAGGTACCTGACTGCTCTTGAATTAGGGGAGGCAAAGACAGGTACGAAGAGAACTGGTAAATCCCACCTCATGAAGCTGGGCCTAGTATAGCAAAGTCTCAAACACTTCACTCCCCTACGGCGGTATCGGTTATGGGACTACGTTGACCCTTTTTTTTATAAACCAGCGTTGCTCTAGCAGTCCGTTTTATGCACACACACACGCACACACACACACTTGATTGGCAAATGTGCTGTGATATGTTGGTCGTTGTTTAAATAAGGCTGCTGAGCTTCTCTCTCTTTTGCAGCCAATACCAAGTTTAAGACTCCTTGGTATTATCTAGACTGTACAGTATATCTAGGCTTTTCCTGTGGCTTTTCTGCCATTCCAAAATTTGTTGAGTTGAAGACATAAGCTCTAGTTTCTCCAGCTTTGCTGACATTGTCACGTCCTACACAGACCCGCTTCTCCGATCTCCTTGCCTATCAGGTCCATAGTGAGATCTTCCTGCATGCAGCCAACCAGGTAAAAGCCAAAGTTATGTCTGGGGCTCATCCAAGCTTAGAGTGCAATGCTGGCTTCTCGATATGTTTCACCACAAGGAGACACCCTGGAAGCGTGTGGATGATTTCAATAGTCGATGTGGGTGTAATTAGCCTCACAGACAAAGGTTCACTTCCACATGTGTATACTATTGTATTGTACTTATCTGGTGGTTATCTCAGGATGACTGCAGATATGGCTACATGCTAATGCTCTTATATAACCGATGGACTTCTAGGTTGAAAGGTAACCAACTCAAGGAAAAAATAAGGCGCTAGACACAATGACAGATGAATATTTCATCAGAAAACATCGGTACAGAGAAATAAACACAACCTTTATGCACAAGCTCCGCGTATTTCCAGGGAACGTGTCCGATTGGCCAGGCGTTTAGAGCCCTTTACTCTCGTGGCACAGTTACTGAGTTCCGAGAGCAAAACCTGAAAGCATCACGCTTCATTCTACCAAGCTGGAAATGGCTGCCTGATTCTGCTCTTGAGCTAGGAAAAGCAAAGGCAGCTTAAAGGTATCTGGTAACCCTACTTTATAATAAAGCTGGACCTGGTATGATGAAGTCTCTAACCCATCACTCCCCTAGTCAGTATGTGACTTCCTTTATTTACCTTTTATTATGTCCAGGGAAGTCTCTGAGGAGGCAAAGATAAAATAAGTGTGACAGACGAACTCAGCTGACCTTGAAGTGTTGGATGATATGGTACGACCCCTTCGGATAACATCAGTGTGCCCGAATATTGTGGTAACTTTTCGTCAAACGGGATTTTTTTTCACCTGGACTCATTAGCTATGCACAACAGAAACGTGGACTCATTAGCATGCAACCTTTCCACGCAGATTGTCAACACGTTTGCTGATTAATATGTGGACAGTTTATCTACCATTCATTCTGGTCATCGCATTGATTTAAGGAGAGGTTAAATCACGCCCACGGATATCTCTTGAGCAATCATATGCAGTTATTTTCATTAACTTGGTCAGAACGCCGGCCCAGTGGGGGCGTTGCCAGAATCAAACGAAAGTAGCGACACACGATCAAACAAGCACTGAGAGGTCTTAGGAAAGACTAGCGGCATGCTATCAAAGGCAGTAGTGGTCCCTGAAACGAACGACGCAAGTTTCTTGCCGGCATTTCGCATCTCTGTGTCAACCAGAACACCGCTCGAAAGACGGAGCGAACGGGAAAGCCGAAGCGGACGCAGCGAACGGAAATATGGAAAAACAGGGGCGGCATCTCTCCTTAGTCTGGCGGTCAGAACCCCGAAAGTCTCCTGAGATCTAAAAAGGTGTCAAATTCTAACATGTCCCCCCAATCTTGCGTTCCAGTAAGATATATACAGACCATGAAGAAAGCCATTTTATCATTCGTTCGCCAGAGATTTAAGATTCACTAGCTATAGTAGAATTCTGCCAGATTTCCATCTGAATTGGTGGCTACATTGGAGTGATTTCTTTTTCTGTGCACGGTATAATATATTTGTTAAAGTGATCAGTGGTCTAGTGCTTTCATTTTATTTCACTGGATTTTGTGTTTATTTAAATCTATTAATTAAACTCATCTCAAAAGTTCCAGTGGTAAATTTAATGATATATCTAGTATATTATTTCCAAAAGTAATAGATGCTTAAATGCTAAAGTAACTTTTAAAGTCGCGAAGGAATTTATAATTTATAAATTTAGTTAAGTCATATATATATATATATATATATGTGTGGTTTAACCATAGAACTCGCGCAGTGTTTTATTAAATACATAATTAAATACGCGAGTGTATATAATAGTCTTAACAGTAAATTTATCGCGCGTGAGAATATTATTTGATTTTTGCGGTATGATTATGTTGTCATGGTTTTTCTATCTTTTTCTATAGAATGATCACATAACCTTGGCGATCCCAGCAATAAAGAAATCATACAGAGTCTTCCAGACTCGGTTCTTAAACTTCCAGATATATTGATGAAACATTTTAAATATAATCTTGTGGCGGTTTGATGCGGCCTAGCTATCATAATTACATGAAAGAAAGCCCACCCAAGAAAATTTAAATAAACCATCAAATTAAATTACCAATCTGTAAGATAAACTGGAAGAAGAACAGTTGCCAGTAGCGATATTTTATTTACTGCTCTACTGTAAGAGAGTATCTATTTACCTGAACTGTGACTGGGTCTAGTTTTTCCTCACTGGATTTAAAACTTACCGGGCAGTTGCTATCGTCACGCATTGAAGGAATTTTACCACCAGCGGCGAAATTAAAGAGACCACCCCATTCTCACCCCTGTATCAAACTGTGACAGTGCCATCCCATAGACTCCTTTTATATAATAAAACACAAGAACCTTTAGGCTTCACGTCCGGCGATAAGTGGGAATACTTGCTATCAGCCAACCTCGCTAAAATCTGGGGCTGGACATCGAAGTACCAGACATTTTCATATGTCAAGAGTGTAATTGCTGTTTATATAATTCTATGGAGTGCCTGATGCTGCAATCGGTAAGTGAGTGTGAGCCTATGAGTGTGGGCACTCACGAGCGTGCATGAATGAAAGGAGATTTAATTTTTGCAAACCATTTGTTAACTTGCCTACCGGGTAATACATTTTCTATATACCCTGCATTGTTCCTTTAAGGGGGATATTTTGTTAACTCTGTTTACACCCCCCCCCCTTTTCATTTGCTTAGTAAAGGGAAAAACAATTGGAAATAACAGGATTTTTTTCTACTTCCCATACCTAATATTGTAACCCCTCTTTTAGAGTAATTAAATTCACTGTTGGGTTACCTTACCTATTTTCCTGATAACTATCTATCTTTGGACTGGGTTTATCTTTGTCTAATACAAGCGGGAAGGGCTTAGTCGATGCCAATGTTCTTCAACTCTCTTCCCCCCCCCCCCCAACCTTGTTATTTGTATTTTCTGTACTTATGATATTTTTCCTGTAACACATGATAATTGCTGTGATTGATTTTAATGTTAATAAACAGCATAAACTTATTTAGTACTGTGTTGGAATACCAAAGCCCAAATTTCCCATAACTGTTTAATATAGTTTGTATTCACGTGCGTCTGTGTGTTTGAAGCACCAAATCGGTGTGAGCGCAGGTGTGTGTCTGGAAACTGGCAAATAATTGTTTGACCAGGACAGTTTGAGGAGAAGATTGATAGGAACGATTGTCGTAAATAAGTCTGTCCTTACTCTCCCCAGCACTCTGTGAAGCAAGTATTTACTTTCTAACCCTTTTTATCACTGAGCCTCACCATCATTCTCCACTCTAAACAGGACTACTATTTCTAAGACTCTTTCTCTCAAAATAAATTTACGACAATAAGACAAGTGTTTTCTCAAGCATGTCGTATGTGGCGAATGATATGAGGTTATGCACAGAGCTGGTAATTCCATCATATAAAACACATTACTACATGAACCACCACTGTAAGAGCCCATGCATGCTTTAGTACAAGTATCCACCTGTGGTGCTTGTTTTATGGTGCTTGTTTTATGGTGCTTATTTTATGGTGCTTGTTTTATGCTCCATAAGAGACGAAAGGGAAAATGGTGATGTGTAGCAGTGGCGGACCTAAATTTTTTGGGCCCTGAAGCTTGAACTATTATGGGGGCCCCTTCACAAACAACAACGAAGTCTGGGTATAAGCAATGTGGACTAAAGTCGCTTGTGGGGACCCTCCGGGATTAGGGGCCCTGAAGCTTAAGCTTCATTAGTTTCATAGTAGATCCGCCACTGTGTGTAAGCGCCCCCCCCTCCAACACACACACACTAACACACCCTCCCCTTCACCCCCCCCCCCCCCCCCCCCCCCCCCCCCCCCCCCCCCCACATTTCGCTCCGTCATACAATGCTGAGAAATTATCCAATGTGGCATAGATCCAGTTTTAAAAAGGAAAGAACAATAAGAGAATAAACAAATATATAGCCAGTGAGCTAAGTATATTTAGTTTGATCTCTAGGTTGCTTCACTTTAGCGTTTCCGTCCGCGTGAGCTGTCAAGTGTTGCTAGGAGATAATGTTTCCGTCTTTGTGAAAGCTATGGCCCTAGGTAGAGGTAATCCATCTGTCTTAGATTGTATATATCGTCTATCCGTTGTTCCACAGCCCTCGAGACATTTTTGTGTGCTGATAACAGCTTTTAAAAAAAATTAGGAATGACTGGATTGCGCCCAAAAAACAAAGAAAAGAATGTCTTAAGCAAAAACAGCGTTCCAGAACATGAAAAACGCCATGTCTTTGTCAATGAAGAAGAAAAAAATTCTTCATTGTTACATGCACCCGACCCTGTTGTAGGGAAACGACTCATGGACAATTACCTCACAAACAAGAAGATCAATAGAGATAATAAAAATTGATTTCACATAAGAATGATAAGAATAACCATGTGAGGTTCAAATCAATACTGAGAAAGTCCAATCAAAGTCAGCGCGACAAGAAAGCATACCGCCAACGTTAGTGCGTTTTTGGCTAGTCATTTTTTTTAAACCGAATCTGAGCCCATTTATCTTTCCACACAGTGTTTCATCTGTTTGTTATAATTTAAAAGCATTTACTGGGAAACAACATTGACAGCGGCGAGTAAAAATATAAATCTTCGACTCAAATTTGAAATGGGTTTTACGTGTAAGACTTTAAAACAGAGACAAGGACAAATAAGAAATACAACAAGAATAAAGTTAATGGTAGTCTTTTAGCAGATACTGCAGTAGATGAGGGAAGTGTTAGAGACTACATTATAATATGTCTAGCTTTATTAGGTGGAGTGACCAGATTCTTTCCTCTCTCCATTTGCCTTGCCTAACTCAGAGCAGAGTCAGAGACCCATTTACAGCTCGGTAGACTGAATCGTGACGCTATCAGGTTTTGAACTCGGAACCTGACATTTTTGCTGCGAGAGGCAAGCG